>PRKT01000804.1:141247-174707 GCA_003671525.1 Saccostrea glomerata
CTTCAAGATTTTTATTTTGCATACACTGTTTAAACTTTGCTACACTTGTTACAGATTTTAAGCTATCTGGCAAATCATTCCATAATTTAATTGTAGATGGTAAAAAACTATTGTAGTATGCAACTGTTCTAGTGATTGGTAAGTGATACGAATTATTGCGTAACGCGTAATTATGTGAAACAGGTAGGCATTGATTGACCATTTCTTGCAAATATTCAGGTGTATAATCATTAAGTATTTTGTACATAAGTGTAAGTTTATGTTTAGTTCTTCTTTCACTAAGTGTTTGCCATCCTAATTCATTATACAATTTTTGTTTTGAAGAATTGCGTCTTAACCCAGTAATGATACGCCCAGCCTCTATTTGCTCACTCTCTAATAGATTACTCTGTTCCTGTGTGCAATTATCCCATACTACATTTCCATATTCTAAAATAGGCCTTATAAAAGCAGTATAAATACTAATAAGGGAATCTCTGTTTAATTTATATTTAAGGGTGCGAAGAACATTTAAACGTTGACATGCTTTATCATATATTTTGGATATATGTTCTGACCAACCACCATTGGATTGTAGTATAAATCCAAGGTGGCAGTGACTTTGCTGTTGTTCTATGTAACTATTTACGTAACCAAATGAGACAAAAGTTAAACAGTTTATGGACAATTATTTTTCAAGAAGAAAAACAAAATATATTTATTTTGCGATTAGAATCGGACTAAGTGGCTCTAAGTATATTTCAAGAATCAATCAGAAAATGTCATCCATTTAGTGAAATTGCTAACAATTTTGTTCATAGGGCCAAAATAAAAAATACCTTTGATTCCCCTAACGCCATCGACCATATTAAAACTCTTGCTAAGATTTTTCAAATATTTTAATTTTATGTTTATTAACTTTTACAAAATTCAATTTCATCGAAATCCGTTTTTATCAAAATGGCCGATTTTGTTCTGCTGTGATTTTTCAAGCATTTGTTGGAAACAAAACGGCAGCAACAACATGCGATCTCAGAGTAATTTGTTTAATAAAGCAACAGAGACGTATCAACTTATGCCTTTAGCTTATTAGAATCCTACACTCGAACCATTTCATTATTTAATAAAATATATCATGGCTAATTTAAATATATATATATTTCGACACTGCACCTAAGTTTTTACAGTCAATTCTATTTACTTTATTGTTCGAAGATCTCCGAATGTCCTATAATTTACTCTATTTGATTTCAATAAATTTACACTGGCATGAGCTACTTCACAAGCTTACAAATGTTTTTTTTAAATAATGTACTTTTTTTTATTTATAAAGGTATTATTCTATAAATTTCAGAAGGTATTTTCAAAGTTGCTGTCGAAAAAAAATTATTTACCTACCTACCTACCCAACTTGAGAATTTAGGGTCACATTAGGGGAAACAAAGATATATTTAATGATGGGCTAAACATTATTGATTATGCATTAAAAAAAGAAAATGTTGTATTATGAGAGCTGATAAAAGCATTGTACAATGTATGCAATTTAATGATGTTTTGATACATCCTTTAAACTAAATGCTATAAAATTGCTGTTGCTAAGCACACTCTTTGTAAATACTGACACAGTCTGATTATAAAATCAAGTCGCCCAATAGCTTCTTTAATATGATGGCCATGTGACCACAAAATAAACGAACAAGTGGAAGGTCAGATTTTAATAAGACTATTACTGCCAGTGTATATTTTATATACTTTTTCTCAGGACCAATGAAAAGAGAGGAGGTGGAGCCTGAATACTTAATCCCTGTCTGTGATTGGCTGTGCTGTTGTCTCCCCGAGGCCTGGAGGAAGAAAATTGGTTGTTGTACAAGACAGGAAGAGGTACATGTAACGGGAGAGAATTCATGCTTCATTTAATATATGCCGACTATTGTCTTGGCAAATACACATGATTGAACCTACCTTGAAAAAAACATGCATGTACTGTATGTGTACTAAACAAGGGGATTTATATTCTAGCAGCTTACTTGCAAACAACAAAATGCTAATTCATGACCACTGCTAAGAAATCATTTATTAAGACAATATAGGAAACTTTAAAAGAAAGTGTAAATTCATGAAGTAAGCTAAAACCCCCAAAAGTGATTGCGTTAAATTTTTAATATGCCAAGGATGTATTCGCTTTGACAAAAGAATTGACTTATAGGAGAGAACAATTTCCCGGAAAAAGTAACATTTAAAAAATAATCTTTATTTGTTGTTTTCTACTGTATATATGTCTAAATTTTTCAAATTTGTATTTTATACGTAAATTCTGTTATTTACAACTTTACAATAATCCTCCAAAGTTGGCCGAAAAAACATTTTATCCATTAAAGCTCTGATTTTTGCATGAATTTTGGCCTAGAAGTCCTTCAGGGCAGGCCTGCCCCTAAATAAAATTGTGATATTTTGATAGGTAAGGATGTAAGGAACAATTTAAGATATGATTTTTTTAGGGGCACCCCTGCCCTATGGTTGAAATTCACAAAAAACCTACCAAAAATAAGGAAACCTGATTTTGATAATCTGCTTCAAATTTATACCACTCATCATTATAGTCAGACTAGCTCAGTTGATATATACGCTGATTTTTACACCGTGGTAGCTTTCTTTTTAAAGTCAGGGGATCGAATCCACCTGGTACCACACTTTCAAAGTTTTAAATTTCGCCTTTTCAAAGACTATTTTAAGTTTGTTTTTTTTAGATTTATGTATTTTCCTTCAATTATCTATCCTTTATGCATGCCCATTCTTGATATAAGAAACACTAAAGAGATGTCAAATCGTAATAATCCAATGTACAGTTGTCAGTCAGGTGGAACGAACCTCAGTATAAGCACACTCTCCCCGAGGACAAGAATAACTCACTCTGTGTTACTGGGTAAAGGTATTCTTGACAGCATTGAGTTGCAATGAATTTCATTAGTATATACGCATATTCCCTAGAATTTAATCACATTGATTTTGGCTACATATATCAGTAACTGTACTCCCTTGAATTTCATTTAGGTCAATATAATTTGCACACATTATAATGATATGTTTTATTATATCCACGGATAAATAGCCTAGCCGTAAAGAATAGAATTTCAGAGACAGTAGAGAAGTAAAGAAAAATATCAATTATTACATTTGGAGAGAAACTCAGAAAATCAATGAAAGGGTTCCTCCTACCTCTACTCACTGAAATAAATGTTTAGGAAAAACAAACTGTTATATGCATTTGGCCTAATGCCATTAATCAGGACGGAAATCGACAAGCTTTTTGTAGAGGAAAAAACCAAGCCCGGTCCTATAGGTCAGATCCCTATTTATAACGAAGTGATCCTTTATAAACACACTGCAGACTGGTATTGGAGTGAACAACATAGATTTTAATGTCATGTTACAAAATAAATATGAACAGTTTTTTAATGAATGCTTATTTAGGAAATATAAATTTTTGTGTAAAAAAAAGGCCACAAAGCAAACTTTTCTTCTCAGATAATTATAGAAATATCACTATATTATATTTCCTACACTGATCACTGTAAACCAACTTTTATTCGTGATGACTTTATTTCGCGATATACCAGGGATAAACTAGTTCCTTATGATTAATTTAAGGACCAGTTAGAGGTGAGAAATATTCGCGATGAGGAGGCTCTCATGAACTTTGCGAAAATTTTCTCGCACGCAAATAAATGTTGGTTTACAGTTTTATATCCATATGCCTTTGACAATTCTTCTACTTATCATGATGAACTTGTTATTGTACCTTGACAGGAGCAGACATTGAACAATCCAGAAGTAAACATCAACTCTGACATTAACCTGGTGCTCATGGAGAATAAAGAGACAGGTGATGGGGACGGAAACCAGATAAATGGGAACCCGTCCAGCCCTAAATCAAATGTGCAGCTTTTGTCCACAAGGAGTCTAAATAACTCTTGATGTTGGTGATATTGCCCAACTCCTCCAAGTTTAAAAGGGGATATACTGGTTTTACAGTAAATCCACTGTTAGTTTGTTAAGCTGTAAGCTTTAATCTACTGAATCTTTGCCAATAGGTAGAATTAATTTTTTTATGTAACAGTGACAGCAAAGCTTAGCTGTTTCATTGTGTTTTGTTTAAGACTACTTATGATCAAAGAACAATGTTATTTTTTGATTTAAACTTTTTGGGGTTATTTTTGTTTACTGTTTACATTTTATTATTGTGGAATCATCAATGTTGGTAGGGGACCAATGTTCACGGGTCACCCTTATCCAGGAATTTACATCCCCACAAACATTTATTTTGTCAACATATTTATTTATTGAATCTTCTGTATATATAAGTTACCCACAAAATTATGTACCCGAAATTTTGCTTACCCACCAGCAATGACCCTGACGAATAAAAATGATTCCACAGCAGTTCTTGTCATCTTTGAAGTGGCACAGTTGTAGCAGTATTTGAATGTGTATGTTATTCTCAATATTTGAGACACTGATACCTGTAGATTATCATATCATTTTGACACCTTATTTTCACGAGAAAACAACAGTAAAGCACACTTTTTAATTGTATTTCACTAATTTTTGCATTTATTTGATAGAAATATTTATATCAAGTTACTGAGTATTCTATCTACCATAGAACCTGCAAAACTAGGACAAAAATCAGCGGCGTAAATCGAAGGTTTTTACAATGTACGGATCTGTTGCACTCTGCCATACATAATTTTCTCAAGCAGAGAGCTACAGTTCTGCAGAAAAATGTATGTCCGTTAAGTTTACAATATGTTTCAAAGTAACTGGGAATGAAGATCACTTCGATATAAGTATCATTTCATTTTACGTGTGTCCGTTATAAGCGTGATAAACTTTACTTAAATGCTATATGTATAACATGATATCGTTTCTTATTTGTATATTACATTGGAAGAGGTGAAGTGGAGTTTTTATTTACCAAAAACAAAAATATAAATCGTGGTATTACGTAGCTTTTTATACCCCCCGCAAACGAAGTTTAGGGGGGTGTATTGGAATCACCATGTCCGTCTGTCTGTCTGTCTGTCTGTCTGTAGACGAGATTTTGTCCGAACCATTACTCAGAAACTATTAGAAGGATTTGTCTGAAAATTTGTACACATATTATTCACCATATGAAGTTGTGCACCTGATATTTTCATCTTGATTCGATTATTATTTTGAATTTTACAATTTTGAATTTTTTTTATTTTGTGGTTTTGTCCGGACCGTTTCTCAGAAGCTATTGCAAGGATTAATCTGAAAATTTGTACACTTATTATTCACCAGATGAAGGTGTGCACCTGGAATTTTCAACTCTTTTTGTTAATTTTTTTGCATTTTACAGGTTTTATTTTTTATTTTAATTTACTTGTTCATTTTGGGCTCATGTATAAGGTTTGAGATATAGAATCTAGAATATCTGTTCAAAAATACTACAGCTTAAAACTACTCATAAAAACTTAAAAAAAGAAACATCATCAAGTGTTAAAAACAGTTTTTACATTGCACAGAAGATAATGTAATTTCATTTGTCTCTTGGGAATAATGACTGGACATGCATCCAGTTAAAGATAAATTAATGAGTTTGGTGTTGGAAGTTGTTAAGGCATATCTCTTATCAAGCATGTGTATTATCTAATCTCCAGGGATTAAGGCACAAGAATTAAAGATCTCTCTTCTCTTATTCTCTTCATTGTAATTTATTGTCTGTCAAAGCACTTCATTACTGGATGACCAGCTCTTTATTTTCAAAATGCATTTCAAATTGATATATCAAGATTAATTTGATTTTGTATTGTTTTTTTTTAACAATCAGTTCTCAGAGTGACATAAGACATAATTGCAATATATTTTTTTAATGCAGAAATAAAAAAAAATAAAATGAAAAAATAAAAAAAAAATGTTACAGTGGAATTACAATGTATTAATATTGATGTTTCATTTGGTTGCACCTTTGTTTCATTCATTAAGAAACATAATGAGCAATTATATTTCACTGCAAATTTTTGTAAGTAAATTGTGAACACCTCTAGATCCATAAAGTATTTTTGAATTGGCACCTTCTCTGAAAAACCCAGCGGGGGGTATTTGTCCCTATTGGACAGTTCTAGTTTCACTTTTGTGTTCGGTTTTCTCACCTATTCACTATGTTGCATAATCATGACAATATCTGTTAGTGTAGATTTATTTTCCTAGTCAATTGCACTGCATCTGATGAAAATAAAAAAAACCCAGACCATTATTATTTACGTTGTTTTTTCTTGAATATATACTATCATGAAATTCTCTTGACAGAAGAGGACTGACTTGAATCTATTTCACAGATCTTTAAAAAAGGTGAATTTAAAAATTTCAAAAAAAAAGATGCTACACTCTTGACATTTGTAGCATCATTTTACCGGCGAAGTAACTTTTGGTGGTTTGGGGTTTAAATTGTTAAAAATGAAGGACTTGGTCCCTTTACAAGGGGAAATTATCAAGAAGAGACAAAAAGCGGGTGGGGTTAAAAAATTTCAAGAACCTCTTGGCGAGAAAAGCTTATGTGGAAGCACCCTGAGGTAGTGTCGATTTTAAATTGTTAAAATCACGACCCCGGGGGTATAAGATTGGGCCAAAGTAGGGAATCCAAGTTTTACAATGAAATATATAGGAAAATCTACTCGATAACCACTGAGCCAGAAAAGCTGAAACCTATATAGAAGCATCTAAAAGACATGTGAAGCTGACGATTTTGAACCTACCGGGTCCATACCGTAATGATAATCAGAACATATTAATTTGCTTTGTTTAAAGGATCAAAAACACTTGCTTTGTGTCTAGTTAAAGGATAAAAAACACTGAAATTTTAGTGAAATAAAATCAAATTTATCTTGCATGCTTTTTATATTTTGGCTTTCTACTGTTTCTACAGATCTGAATGCTACCATGATAGTATAGATATCACCCAAAATGATGTAAACGATGTTTGATTGATTGTATATTGTTTAACGCCGAGTCGGCAATTTTTCAGACATGTTTCGGCGGACTATCACTTTAAATAATCGGTTTTTAAACGATGTTTGTGGACAAGACAACAGAAGAACACCACAGGATGTAGAATTACTTAAGGTAGGATTCTTCTCATATTTCTAATATCTAAAAATTAATGAAATTTTCACAGAATCAAGAAGACAACATCAGTAAGTGATAGCATCAGTGAAATTAAATTTGACCGTTTTATATTAGAGGCAAGGTCAGGTCAAGGTCATTATCTTTTTCCTTGACATTAAGAATAAAAAATAACTGTTGCCAATCATGTGATACCTACTTCTATTTCAAAAGTTTAATGATTGTTCTTTTTGCATTAAAACATATTACTATATCAGGTCTATAGCATGATATTACCAAATTTACATAAATAATTTAACTTCACTGGATATTGGCTAATCCGAATTTTCTCTGTTTTTCTTAATTTTTAAGGATATATTGGATATTTTCATATGCTTCCTATATTTAACTTTTTCTTATTTTCACATATAATAAAGTAGTCTTATAAATCTACAAAATGATACAAAAACAAAAAGTTTTGATCGTTTACTAAGAGAGAAAAGATACTTTCTATGGATTTTTGGCTCAAATCTGCACTTTGATAGGAAGCGTTTAAAAGCTAACCAAGTTCTAGTTTGTTTGAAAAATCATATTTATTTGATATATTTTGAAAGTTTAGTCCCTCATTATTAATTAAACTTACATTTGAAAATTTCTCCAAGTCTTCGATTGTGTAAAAATCATAACTAAATTCATTGTTCTATTATAATTTTGAGAGACAGAAAAGAAGATATTTTCATACACCACCATTCCGCCAAAAATATAGTCCCTGCTAGTTTTCAAACTCAGTTTGCCATTTCTATTTAAAGTTCTACAATTGTGATGAGGAAAGAAAAATATGGTCTTTCAAATTCCTTACACCTCAATATATAAGACATATAAGCAAATATACTTTGAATGTTTCATCTAGTCAGAAACCAGAGAAGAATCCTACCTTAAGGAAGCCTTACTTGATGGGATGAAGAAACTAGAAACCCGAATGAAAAAAGATACAATTTCTGTTCTAAATGCAGTTCATGAATTTAAAAATTAATCTTTACGTGTTGATGCAGATTTACTTAAACTACAAGTTCAGAATGAAAAAGAAATATTCTCACAACAGAAAACTCGGTACGAGGACCAACTGAAACACCATAAACCTATGCTTCGTGAAACACGTAAGGAGCTAGAGAGCACTATTTCTGCCCACAGAACAGGAAAATGGAAAGGTAATAAAATGAAGAAATCACAGTGTTAGAGGACAGAGTGGCATTACTAAACAAGAAACGTGAAGAAACTTGGACTCAAAAGTACATTAGATTCATCAGAAAATACAAATCCTGTTGGACTTAACAAATCGGTTCGATCTGTCCCGTCAGTGCTACTGTTAGGGACTTCAAATACTAACGAAGTTAAGGAGGATAAACTGACTCCTGTTGCAACTGTGAATAAATTTACCATATTTACCATTACAGAGGCACGAACATTTCTCCAAAACTGTGATCAACAGTACGATGCTATCATTTTACACATACTGACAAATGATGTTTAAAAAAGATGATCCCAGTGGAAGTGGAAAAAGTATTGATAAGTTCAGACAAAGATGACCATCTACCAAAGTAATAGTATCCTAACGACCCCAAGAGTTGACACATACAAAAATTATGCTAAAATGGTCCGTGCGATCATTAAACAACAGATCATACAGAAGAATGATGAATTAGGTTGTTACTTTTGTCGAGCATCGTTCATTGACTCTGGCCCAAGAACTTCACTACTGAACAAAGATGGATAAACATGTAACATATCAACACAAAAGGCGGATCCAAATTGGCAGCAAATTTCCGATTTGCGTTGCATAGGTCCAAATGTGGAAAGTCTCTCCAGAAGCACCTAAACAACGTCGATCGCGTGGATTTGCTGGACGATCCAGATACAACAAAAGCGACTGAAATTTCCTCTAACTGGAAATCATATCTGTACATATTTATTAGCTTTATATAATATGGACATAGAAAATGTATCAATTACAGTGAAGGTTATAAATTTACTCAAATAGCACTGGACCAGAAAAGCCGAAACTTATGTGAAAGCATCCTTGGGAAGTGTAGATTCTAAATTGTTCAAATCATGACCATTTGGGGGTAGGACGAGGCCACAAAAGGGAATCCAATTTTCACATTTGAATACATGGGAAAATCGATTTTGAACATTTTCTTCCCGAGAACCAACGGCCTGGGAAAAATGAAACTTATGAGGAATCATCTTGGGGTACGCCTTTTATTTTTCCTGCAATAGCTCCGACATTAATTTCCGAACTAACAACCAAAGGAATCATTTTACTGTTTAAATCACATTAAGAATTTAAGTGACAAAGAAAAAGTTTGACCCGAAAAATGGATTTAGCAGCATATACATTTTTCTACCTAAGTAGCTCATTCATATACACATGCAGCAACACAGATCTTTCACCAGCATACACAATACATAATGTTTCTTTGATGTAGAAATAAACGCTTTTTTTAACAGACCTCTAAAACATCAGAGGTGGGATCAGGTGTTATGGAGGAGTGAGCATTCCCTGCCGAACGGTCACAACCGCCGTGTGCTCCTTGTCATGATCGGTATATAACGGAAAACCCGTCGACAATTTAGTGTGTAAATACTGATCTTATGTAATCTAAGATAGTTAAAGGGTATATCTAAAAGCAGATAAAGAATGTACTAGGTTACAATATAGTACAGCACAGTACGCATATATTAGCATCTTTACTTATTATCTACCTATTGTGAAAACATCCGATGAAAAAAAAATGTAATTTACGTGTGCATATTAAGTTGATTTTTTTGTCATGGGAAGAAAACAATGGAAAACGGACACTAGAATTTCTTCAGGTAAGTACATAATATATACCTAGCAATGTTTTTATTTATTTATAAATATAACCCTATCGTTTGTAAACATGAAGCTAACCTTAAATAAATGACAAAGCCGACTTCCACCCGAATATCTGTTTAAACCAATATTTGCTAAGCGCTTGATTATGAATGAAACAAAGTGATTTGACACTGTACGACATCCAATTTAAAAGCAATTGAAGAAAGAGTGTTGTAGAAAAACTACATGTTTATGTAAAGAAAACCAAATATACAGAGAAATATTGAAATTCACAAAAACTCAAAACTATATTTTAAAGTAAAATTAACCAAAGAAACAAATATCAGAAATGTGGAAAGACACATTTTTCCCTAAAACATTGTTTCAAAAACATACTTTTAATGCTTCTTGAATACCTTATTTTAAAACTTAATTAACCTTATTTCAGTATTTTAAAGCATTCCTCTGGAGACTTCTCCCAAAAGGCAGAAATGGATAAACCAGAAAAAGATTCTCCTGATGAGACGAAACCAGATCTTGCTGTCAGGCGTAAGCGACTTCATTTCATGGTGGGACCTATTGTGCTCTTGTACTGTTTCGCACTAACATTATCCTTTGCAGTCACTGCCTTATATGCGCCGTATATAATCTCAAAAACACTTTATCCAAATCGGAAATTGGAGTCCTCAACCGGATCCATCTGCGATACCAACCATTCAGCGACAACATCCCATGAAAGTACAGTCATTCAAAAACAAGCTGCGTCATTTTCTATCTATACGTCACTGCTGACCTCACTTCCGGCCGCATTTTCTTCGGTAATTATTGGAACTCTCAGTGACAAACTTGGTCGTAAATTTAGCTTTCTTACGGCCTTTACGGGTCAGCTGCTGAGTAAGGGACTTATGGCTACCTTTATTTATCTGGAAACCAATGTTTACCTACTTTTGATCGGGAGTGCCATTGAAGGCTTGACCGGTGGCTTCTTGTTTATCCTGCACGCCGCCTTTACATACATTGCAGACATTACCAAAGATGACAAGGAACGATCGGTATTCATTACCTTGACTGAGATGTGTTTAGGGGTAGGAGTAGTACTCGGTAAGGTGTCCGCAGGTTATTTCATCAAGGCTACGCATTACTTTTACCCCATGCTGACTGTCGCCTGCATATTTGGTCTTTTGAACCTCTTAGTCATTTCCATTTTACCAGAGACCCAAGAACGGAGAAAGGATAAAAATACATATAAATTATCTTTCCTTCTCAAATATACCAAAAATGCATTTTCCTTCTATGTTTCCAAGAACGATGACGGAACACGGTGGAAATTCGTCAGTTTTCTGGTTATATTTGGCTGTTATGCTTTGACGATGACCGGCGATACTTCCGTTTTGACCCTATACCAAATCAGTCAGCCATTTTGTTGGGGTTCGGTAAAAGTAGGCTGGTATGGTACCATTAAGTATTTTCTACAGAGCATCTTATGTTTGGCAATGATCAAGGTTTTTCATAGGTGTATGAAGGACGAAGGCGTTGCGATACTTGGATCCGCCTCGGCAGTTTTTTACTGTTTGATCACTGCACTCGCTAGAAATGACGTCATGATGTACATAGGTATTAGTACACCTCTTCTTTCCTTCTTTCTATTTTTGAATTCAAAATGTATACCTTCCTCTGTAAGTGTCACAAGTTATTTTTGGATACTAGTAAACATGTAAAGATTAAGTCGACATTTCAACAGATTGCATTCCTTTTTATTATTCGAATTAGAATTTTAATAAATTGTGTCGAACTGTTGTACAGTTTGAAAAATATCGCATTATCTTTTAAATGAATTCTTGAGGGAGTAAGCATCTCATTCTACCGCTTAATTAGGGAAAAAACTTTATGAATAAAACACAATGACATACAATATAATTGTCCCCCGCTTTCGCGAAAGCGAGGGGACATTAAATCTCATTCGTCTGTCCGTCTGTCTAGCTGTCCATGTCTGTCTAGCTGTTCGTCCGTCACAAAAACTTTAATCCTGACCATAACTTTTGATTTAGTGGAGATAAGACTTTCATATTTCACATGTGTATTCCTTGTGACAAGACCTTTCTTCGGGTGCCACCAAATTTGACCTTTAGGCCTTAACCTTGGAGTTTAACCCACTTATACACAAAAATTCCAAACTTTTACTTTGGCCATAACTTTTCAATGGTAGTTACTAGGACTTTCATATTTCACATGTGTATTTTTTGTGGCAAGACCTTTCATTGGATAGCAACAACTTTGACCTTTTGACCTTGACCTTCGAGGTTTATGTTCTTATATATGAACAAACCTTAACCTTGACCATAACTTTTGAACGGTAAGGGCTAGGGCTTTCGTACTTGATATATGTAATTCTTGTGAGAAGACCTTTCATTGGATACAAAGAACTTAAACACTTTGACCTTGACCTTGGAGTTTTAACTTCTTTTTAAAGACTTTAACCTTGGTCATAATTTTCAAACGGTAGCTACTTGGACTTTCATATTTCACATATGTATTCTTTGTGGCAAGACCTTCCATTAGATATCAACAACTTTGACCTTTTGACCTTGGAGATTTACGTACTTATGAAAAAACTTTAACCTTAATCATAACTTTTGAATGGTGGGGGCTAGGGCTTCCGTACTTCACATATGTAATCCTTGTAAGAAGACCTTTTGTTGGATACCAAGAACTTTAATTAACCCTTTGTCCTTGACTGTGGAGTTGACCTTCTTTTAAAAATCTTTAACCTTGGCCATAACTTTTGTTAGGATTAGGGTTTTCATCCTTCACATATGTATTACTTGTGAAAAGACCTTTCTTAAGGATATCTGATCCTCAGCCAGGAAGGATAACTCCAAAAAATTATATTTAATTTAAAATTCATTAACATGAAGCTTGATTATGATTTTTTTTTCATGCAACAATTTTCATTTTATTCATCTTGATACAATTCAAGGTTTTACTATGGAGTTTGACCTACCTTTCAAAAAAGTATCCTCGACTATAACTTTTGAACAAGTGGTGCTAGGGATTTTGTATTTCACAATCGTATTTCTTGTGAGAATAACCCTACTTTGGGTAATAATATATTTAATTTGCATTTAAGAAAATTCAAATCTTCGTTATGTTGCCATTCGGGGTCATCAGTGTTTCACACACACATCTTGTTCCTTATATTGAGAAGAGATGGGGCTTTTATATATGACATGTGCAGTACCTGTGAAAAGATAATTCCGAGCATACTATGATTTCTACCCCTTGACCTTCACGATTGACCATATTTTGTTTTTAACATGACAGGGTGTTCATATTAGACAAAACATGTCATAAAAAATAACATCTCACCCATAAAGACACCGAAAGCAAGGGATCACTATTCTTTGAATTTGCTTGTTTGAAATTGAAAGTAATGTTAGATATATTTTATGTTTTATTCGCAAACTTTCAATTTCAACTTGAGTGATCTTTAAATTCTTAAGTTTTGTACTGATGTTCCTAGTTAAGGAATATAGCACAATCATATAGAAGAAACGTTACGAGTACGAGCTTGTACAAACCTGAATTACTTTAATTGTTTGGCAAATCTTTTAAATCGAATGAAAAATAATTTTATAAATTTTCAAAAACTATAAAATTCATAGTACATCCTGTAGATAAAGTTTAATTTTCCTATTAATTTGCATTCACGTTTATTCTTAAGCCCCTCTTCATGGTGTTTTTAGCAAAACGAAATATCCCTATATATTTTTTCAAGTACAAATGTACGTAAAACATTCAAGGAACTCTCTAGTTTTACATTTCAGCTCCATTAGTTGGCTTCGGTGCAATTCTACCGTTCCCCATGATCCGCGCCATAATGTCGAGAATGACCTCTAAACACAAACAAGGTGATTTTTATAATAAATTAACAGTGAAGCATATTGCTTGAATATGACGAGCTTGAATATCAAATGGAAATCACAAATAGAATACCCCGGTCATTTTAACAAAAAAATCATAAATAAATGTTGATTTAAATTATAATTAGAGTGAGAAGAAAATTGTTTCCATATCATTTCTTTCAAACTTTCGATTTTTGCAAAAAAACAAAAAAAGTAATCGATTTGCACATTGATTTGTTTGCTTCGTTTTGTTTGCTTTTTCTCCTTTTTCTTCTTTTTTCTTCTTTTTTTTTAATACGTTATTCAGGATTTTATAGTGCTATAACCTAAGAACGTTTTCTTTGATTTAATTTTTACTACTCATACATTGTGTATAATATCACAATTTAAAAAAATTCAAGAGACAAATATTTCTCACTATAGGTTCTCTATTTGGTGGATTAAGTGCGGTGGAAATCCTCGGGAATTTAGCTGGAAACGCCCTCTTTAACACTGTATACTCCCACACAGTGGATTTCTATAAGGGGACCGTGTATTTTGTCATGTTCGCTTGTGCTCTGATTTCACTGGTAATGCTGAGGTAAGTATTTCCGAATGCATATCCCCTCCAAATACTAATCACGAATTCCATGTTAATCAATCTTTGGAACCTTAAACATTTTTGAAATTTATTTTAACGTTTGAATTATCAATATTGAAACTTCAAATAATATGACTTCTGACCCTATTATTTAAAAAATCCGATGAATTTGAAATTTGCTAATTTGAATACCACTACAATGTTATTGCATTAATTTTCAAATTTTTAATTGGCAAAAAGAATTCAATTTCGTTTGATTTTCCATTTTAATTATAATGCTAGAAAAGTATATCTTAATAAATAAATACTTTTTTTTTCAGTGCAACAGCGTTCATGTCTAGAACGACCACAGCTTCAGTGTACGAATTAGAAATAAACCTAGATGAGAAGAAATACGGAACTTACAATTCAACAGAATCCAAATCAACTTAATTCTTATTTTTTTGTTGTTCAATGATAATAAAGTATCCTGCATTCCATACACCAGTATTGCTTATTTATAGAAACATTTATAACATTTGTTTGATAACAATGCAAATACTATTAAATAAAGGCTTTGATTTTTCTGCATGCGCATTTTATGAGGGGAAAAAATTATCACAGCTTCTCTCTACTTTGTTGCCTTTAGGAATTTTAAGGAGTTGCTATAGAGGGCCGAGGTATCAAATATGCAGACGTTTACCGACCGACTTCTTAATGAGTTTTATCAAAGAGAGATGTGTAAACAGTTTTCCAAGATATTTGTTGTTGTTGAGAGAGAGAGAGAGAGAGTTTTCATGCAATAATAAAGAATTGCATGAAATTTGAAAATCCTGATAACTGAGATTTCAAATATTAATTAAGACTGGTGTACACTTCATTTTCCTGACAATATGAATTAGTTATAAAAAGTAATATTTGTATTTAATGTTCTGAGTATATACAGCATAATAATTCAAACAGCTGCAAAGGAAACTCACATTTAAATTGATTTTAATCAGTTTTCTTTACAATTTCCGAGCTTCATAGAACATATCCAGGACTTGAATTCCATTCTAAATTTCATGTCAAAGCCAATGTAAATAAATGGATTGAGAGCATGATTAAAAACGTAAAATCTAAGAAAGAAGTGGTACAAATTCATATGCCTGTTTGTGTCTGTAAGTTTGGGTTCTTCTATAGCCAGCACCTGGGTAAGCAGAGGGGGCAAAAATGACACAATGTAAACGATGATAATGGCTAATACTGTTAAACTCATATTGTGCTTCATACGCGCCCGTGAAACATTAGATCCACCTATATGTTCATCCTCGACGTTGCTTTCCGATGGTGCATCGTGCGTTTGGGATTCAGGAAATGTGGTCTCTTTTAATCTTTCAAACGAATGATAAACTTTCCGTATAACAGGGAAATACAGTCCTGCTGTTATAAAAATATTCAACAAAATTATGGCTAATAAAAACCCGAAGTAGACGTGCAGAAAAGATATCTTCAGTTTAACGTTAGCAACAAAAGTGCAAGTTTCCGTTGTAAAATTACGATTTTCGTAAAGAAGCTTGTCTTGTGAAGTGCCACTAGAATAAAATGTAGGACATCCGTAAAATAGAGATAATAGGCATATAATAACTAGAGAGGCTCTTCTCCATGTGCCGTTCAACTGTTTTGCAAATGGTCGACACAGCATCAAATAGCGCTGAAGGGCGATCACGAAGATTATGTGTCCGGAGACGCCATTGTTGAAAATGACAAGAAAGGAAAGAAATCGACACAGTACGTCACTCGGGTAATCATAATGGTGGGAATCGACGAGATGGAAATATACAGCGTTGTTGATACATCCGACGAAATCAACAGCCGACAACACCGGGATGAAGTACCGATGCACTTGTCGTTGAATTCGAAAACAATACACTAGAATCACAATTACATTCCCAAGGGCACCGAATGCTGCAGCGATGTTGTACAGGATAGTCGTGGGAAGAATTTTCAAAGCGTATAAATCGTCTAAATTTGTATTATTTTTGTCCATAATACTCCACAGAATTTCAAAAGAAGATACACTTGCATAGATATGTAACGTAGTAAATAAAGTTGATGAACAAAACTGAATCGCTTTTGATGTTCTAACGCATAAAAAGCAGATAAATTCCCAAAGCAGATAAAAGTGTTCGAAAAAACATTAACAAAAAACTCACACGTGCGATTTCGTGGTTTTAGATAACAATCATTCAACTTGATTTCTGAATTTAAATAACACAGTTTGTTCAGCCAAGGAGCGACATCGCGTTTTAGAGCAAGGAAATTGTGTAGTTTCCGGAAATACGAAGGTCAAACATAAAGGTCGGTTGCTGTAATTATTTTGTAATCGATTTGGAATGTGAGACTTTAAGTGGTGAATGAATAAGAGAACTATGTACGAAACTGCATTCTTTGTACAATGAGCTGTGTTTGCATAAATCAGATCAGAAATTTCTACCCCAAAAAATCAAGATAATGTCCTATCTGTCAGATTTAATGTTATGACTAGTACTACTTCATCATGTTCATATCAATTGTAGAGTTTATTTGATAAAAGAAAATCTCCAAGAAAATAATCATTTGCACATTAACAAACGTTTTTATTCTCATGCTTTAGAAATTCCAGCAGTCTTGTCCAATGAAAAGCCCTGAATATAATAAAAAGTAATTTGTTTTTCTTCCCTCCAAAAATTCTTTTACAAACCGTCATTTTAACAGATTTATTTTGTTTCAAACAATCATATATAGTTGGGAAATGAATGGTTAACTATAGCGAATAATTGTTCATATCTTAACTATTTTTAATTTTAAATGAGCACTTTCACGTTATACATTTATCCATGAAATATATGTAAACTTAAAAAAAATCAAAGACTTTCAAAATTTGGGTTTTAATATTTATTTTAAAGAGGTAACTAACAATGTCTAACATCTTGTTAGAAAAATCTTAAATAAATAACTTGAATATTATTTTAAAGGTGAAATCATAATGGTATTTGCTGTCTAAAGAACATATTTCAAAAGGGTTTTGTTAGAAATTTTTACTAAATGTATAAAACAGGATTAGTTAAGTTTTTTTTAATTACAAACATTTACCTTTGGGACAAACTTGATTTGTCAATCACAAACTTTCTTCTATCATGCTCACATACAATTATACATACCTAGAATACATTTACATAATATATATATCCTCACTTCTCATATACAAATATACAATGTGCATCTGAAGTACACATATATTCTAATATAATTAAATATATACACAAAACTTCATTACCCATACATCTTAACTACAAATGTATCTTTTGAGATACATAATAACACGTATATCAATCATATAACCACTAGGCATATGGCTTCACATAGATACATTTTCACTGTATACGTGTTTTTATAAATTGCAAATTTACACATATCTTCAATTTACGAAAGTTTTCGAATTCACTACTTACAAACCCTTCACTGCACAATCATCAGCATCACACATCACATTATATCTTCAACACAAATTTTCAATGCACATACATTTTTAAAACTAAAACATTCATTACACATGCATGTTCATTGTACATATATTTTAACTTTATATAAACCTTTTTATCATGTTAAAACACATACATCTTTGAAACATACATCAGTTTTTAAAACATTAGGACGTTTATCTTCATTATATTAGCTGCCCATACGTTCAGCAAGTTTACATTTCAACATGTATACCCTCATTACCCTCATTACTACACATACATTTCCAATACACATACATTTTCAATACACATACACCAATGACTTTACATATGAGCTTAATTAGTATTTTTCATTAAATAAATAAACAATATCTAATTATGTACCCCTCTATAGCTTAAATTTAAGATGTATTAGAAAAGAAACAAAACCCAGATACTTTGTAAATAAATAATACAACATCTGAAACATAACTTTAATACAGTGCTTCTGGGATACAAATGAGGATAATCAAACAAAACAAAACAAAACAAAACAAGAGTCCTGAACAGCATTGCCTTCCTGAAAATTATAACATTGATTAATATCTTACATAACCCATGTATTTGTCACATAATTGACTGCATTGAGTATTAACATTAATATTTAGCGAGGTCTTAAAATCATTAATAAAATCAAAAATTCCACAAAAAAGGATGTACAGCAATCATATTCATAGGATATAAACACAATAGATAATAACAGATAAACCAATATCTCTATATATAATAAGGAAAAGGTCAAACATATAATACCATTGTTAATTATCACACTTAATGAACTGTTAAAAGAAAAAAAAACTTAAACATGCTCTTTTTTTATTGCACTTGATAATACTGACTATTCAGAAAATGTCTTTAAAATTGCAAAAGAAACACATTATAATCATGAGGCAACTTTTAAAAAAAAAACAGTGAAAAATGAAAGCTAATTCATTTGTAATTGTGTAATTGTGGAAATAATTTGAGTTTTTGTTATATACTTAACAATTTTTTTTCCTGGAATGATGCGCTCTCCTTAATTTGGGTTCAAACAAAAATGTCCTAAATTATAATACTTTTTTTATGAGCGAGAGGGAGAGAGAGAGATTAATACATATATTTGTCGACTAATGGAAGAATGATTTAATATAATTATATATCATTACCCAGTGCTACTTGCCTTATTTTTACCGATAAATACCACAAATATCCTGATATACAGAAATAGAGCAAAAACAATTCATGAATCAGAGTATAATTTAAGGCATACTTTATAAACATGTACTGTTAAAACTAATTGATAATTTCTCATGCAACATTACCCTGTATAACATCTGAATCCATAAAAAACTATGTCACATTTTCTTGTTTCTAGAAATTTCAAAAGTAGTATATTTATTTCTAGCAATTTATGGAACACATATACACCCTAAAAAGGACATTCATATAAACGAAATATGGAACACATGCATCTGTTATGTTATTTTTCACACAAATGAAGAATCACTTCTTTATCATTAAAATTGGTTCAATTGAGCTTGCATGACTAATATACCCCCAGCCATGTTCATCAAAGGTAAAAACAAACTGGCATTTTCTAATTAAATTTATTCATTTTTTTTTATAATTAGGATTTAAATTTTAATTTAAAAAAAAAACCCTACCTTTACGTATGCACAGCAAAAAAATTATAAGTTTAACCATAATTATACCTTTAGATATATCTTAAACTATATTCATAAAATTGTCTTTATTATTTTTTTTACAGTGCCAGGTCAATAGGAATAGGAAGGGGGGCGTACCCACCAACAATTTTGCACAATGGATCGTAAAATAAAAAGCAAAGCTAATTAAAGGTTTACTTTCTCAAAAATGTCTATTAATTAACAATTTTTTGCTGGGTGGAGTGAAAAAAAAATTCTGTTAGTCTATTCTACCAAAACTGAAATTGTTTTATACGTTATTTTTTCCAGTAGAAAGATAATTTAAGCTTATTAATAAGTACTTCTTAAAATTATACATGCAAGTATATTTTACTTATATTATGTAATACATGTACAAGATAGATATATAATATACGTCATAAATATACTAGTACATTATCATTTTGCAAAGTGAAACCCTGAGACATATATACTCTTAAATTAATTCAAGTGCGGAAACATTACTAATTATGAAATACGGCGCACGTTCTCTGGTTAAGCATTCTTCTTTTTTTATCTTTTGAAGGAGCAATCCTGGTATAAGTATATAACACTTGCACTCATGCTAGGAACAGCCGCTAATACTGCATCCAATTACCGAGGTATATTGAGAAAGAAAAGTTGCAAGGCATTCTGACACGAAGAAAAATATGTTAGAATGTTTTAAACACATGCAAGAAAAAAATGACAACTGAGAATTTTCACACACAAAAACAGCACCAGCGTTTGAGCTCCCGTCGAAATTTCAGATCAAAGCAGATGTATATGAAGGGATTTAAAACATGGTTTAAAACATAAAATCTAAGGAAGAAATAGTACAAATTAAATCGGACGACTGTGTCTGTTATTTCTGGTTCTCCCAAGGCGAGTGTTTGGGTAATAAGGGAAGGTAGAAATGAGCAAATATACACAACAATTATCACTAATAATGTAACACTCATATTGTTTCTCATTCGCGCTTGCGCAATACTACATTCATCTCCGTGGTCAGCCTCTGTTTCACAGTTGCTATGGTTTATTATAGATGGCGTTTCGCTCTCAGCCTCCTTTTTAGAGAAAGTCTGACTTATAATCGACATTCTTTTTAATCTGGAGAACGTATGGTAGATTTTCCTTATAACGGGCATGTAAAGGGAAGCCGTTACGATAATATTCAACAAAATAAGAGCTAAAAGAATTCCAAAATACACACGTCGGAAAAAGGTCGGGGACTCAATGTTACTACTACCGGTATATCCACAACTTTCAGTCGTAACATTTGTGTTATTGTACAACAAGGTCATCTCAAATTTTCCACTAGCAAATAACACTGGTGACGCGTATATTAGGGACAACACACATATAGTAACAAGCCCTAGTCGTCTCCGTGCCCTATTTAATTGCTGTCCGAACGGGCGACATAATATCAAGTACCGCTGGAGGGCGATCACTAGAATTATATGGCCGGAAACTCCGTTATTGAAAATGACCAAAAATGAAAGTAGACGACACAGAATATCACTTGGGTAAATAAACTGTAATTCATCATCGAAATGAAAGTATACGGCGTTTGTTACGCATCCGATGAAATCTACACACGCTAAAATCGGAATGAAGTACCGATTATCCTGTTTCTTCATTCGAAAACAATACACAAGTACCACAGTGATATTCCCCAATCCGCCAAAACTGGCCACGACGTTATAAAATGTCGTGGTGGGTCTCACTTTTTGAGCGTACTCCTCGTTAAGTTGTAAAACATTTTCATCCATTTTCCCCCGAATTTCCGGCGGAGGTAATTTAATGTCACGTGTATATGAAACCCAGCATGTTTTCTTAACATCCGACTTTGACGAGGAAATAATTTTGCTCCCGCGTTAAACTAACAGCTGACTAGGTCAATCCATTGCGCCTACACATTCCACAACAGTTGCCCCGTGTTTGTTATTATATGTACATAGTATCAATGACCGGGTTTTTAAACATAAAAAAAAACTCTTTTGAAAATCAATATAGACCGCTCTTTAAAAATGCTTATTCTGGCGAAACGGTGATAAAAATAAGTTGTCCCCAAGTATAGTATCGCTGACCTTGGAAGAGGTCGTTAGATTAAACAAAAATGTGTTATCTGCAGCAGAGAGTAGTTATTTTTATACTTTACGGAAGACAGGAATTTCCTTATGAAAGGAAAATTCAGTTAATTAGTGCAAAATTAGTCGATCACCACTATTGATTGTGTTTCTAATGCGAATCTTTAAATAATTCAGACAAATTGATTTTATTTGGATTTTACATAACAAACACCGATTGAAGTTTGTATGTAAAGAGAACTTTAAAAGATAAGAGAATATTTTTTCCTCATTAATTTTACATCACATGCAAGACCTTGGGTTCTTCAATTGATGTGGGATTCTTTTTTCTCATTTGTTCAATTTTATTAAAACAAATGACTGCGTTGATTAAATTTTTTTATGTTGTTTACTCGGAGGATATTAATTTAGAATTTAATGGAACAATTCCGTCCAAAATTGTAACTTTTTTCTAAATTTTAAACTTTTAAATTAAGGACACGACGTCAGGAATTGCTACTCAACGTTGCAACGTCAAAACGACGTCAATTTATTAACTTTTTAGGTGCAATGTTTAAATATGTTTTTTTAGAATAATTTATCGCATTATAGTAATTATAGTAATTTATTGACAGAACTTCAAGTTAATGTACTTTTACATTGGACGTTGTAACGTCAAAAGGACGTCAATTTATTTACTTTTTACGTAAAGTGTTAAATTTGTATTTTAAAAATAATTTATCGCATTGTAGTAATTAAAGTAATTTATTGACAGAAATTAATGTTAATGTACTTTAACATAAAAGCAGTTTACCCAGACAAAATAAACCGATACGTAAATAAATTGATAGGAAATGCACATTGACGTATAACCCTAAATCATACAGCCTAAGAACGTCAGACGTCATTTTAACCAGCTGTGGGACATTTCCGCAAGGCATATGATTCTTTAGTATTTTTTGTTTATTCATAGATAAGATCTGATGAAACCTATTTGTATCAAAAGTATTTTTTCAGTACTTTCCTCTGATATTAATTTCAATAATTTTTTGCCTTTTGAATTCGGAATAAATCAATAAAATTTTCACTTATATTTATTTGACATGACGTCATTTACGCAGCGGGACACGTCTGCAGGACACGGATGATGTTTATTTACATACCTTAAAGCATGGAAATTTTTCATCATCTCTTTCGACCAAGTAGTTTTATTAAAGTACCCAATGTATGTCAATTAAAATTTGTAAATTTACTGACAACTTTTTTTTCCATGGAAAATGTGCTACACTAGATTTTAATTGAATGTGACACTTTAAAGACAATTATTTCAAAGGATGCGAGTATCCATTCTCTTAACAGCGGTTGTCAACAAAAATGTTATGTCTGCCTATGATGTAAGAGAACGAGCCTGTAAAATATCTCAGATATACGAGAAGATTTGCCAATCTTTTTTCGTGAATAAACTATATATTTTTCTGTTACAACGGGACAAGGCAAAAATGGACGACATTCTCGAATATACATGTAATTATCTGTAAATGTGTTTATCTTTTGGATATGCTAAGTAACTTCTTTTGTTACATTATTATTGGTGAGAACCTTTTATTCTCATACATAAAACTACAACTGTACACGTTTATTATCAAGACTGTACTAGAAATTAAGGCTGAAAACTTATTTATCATATAATTTCTTATTAAAAGCAATTCCTTACATTACGTCAAGGCATAAATAAATATTTTCCCTCATTTAGGGTGAATTTATTTTTTTTGATGATGAGTAAAATATATTCAAGTGTCTTTAATATACATCATTTTTTCAAGCAAATTTGGTAATAACATTATTTTAAATAGAAATGTAAATTGCATTTACTATTAAATAATTATATGATACTTAAAAAAGATATATTCCTGCAGGGAAATATATTAAAAGGTTGATAAATTAGATAATGATTTGAAGGTCATGTAGATGCGATCGAGGTATAAAATTTATGTACACATGCCACAGTTTCACTATAAATAAATAATTATTTATATTCATTTACTGAAACACAAGAAGACGACACATGGAACAAAACTGAACATTGTACAAGCAAAGAGATGATAAAACGGTAAAACCGGTTTTGTTTAAGATATTCGGATATTTATGGTCCGATTAATTGGTTGATTGTATATTGTTTAACGTCCCTTTTGAGAGTGTTTCTTTCATATGGAGACGCCACCACTTGCCGGTGGAGAGCTACAAATTTTGCCCTATACTTGGAACTTAGGGACATTGAGAAGTGAGGGATCTCTTTGCCAGAAACTACTGCGACACTTGACCACGTTTGATAGGTCTCATCCGAAGGGCCGGTCTCCACGTACCACAGTGGGATTCGAACCCGAGACGAAAGGATTGACTTCTTACTTAGCGACTCTAGAGCAGACGCCTTAACCAATGCACATCGCGAGCGACTTCATGTTTCGAAAATCAGGCATTAAATATTTGAAAATGCTCACAAATTCAAAGGATAATGTATTTTACCACCGTGACGTTATATATTTCAACTTTATCAATGAATAGAGGGATAGTACGTAAATCTCGAATAAAATTTTCAGAATATGCGAATAAAAACACGTATACTATCATGCATTTTCTAACTGAATATTGACCAACAAATATATTTTTTGGATAATGCATCTAAAGAAAATTTCATGATTTGTGTACTTGTCCATTACTTAATTTTTTTTGTATCTAATTTCATCTATTATTTAATAATACATAGTGTATAACGTATTTAATTTACTACCATTGCAATTGTCAAATGCTGACTGACGTTTTTCATACTAATTGTTAGTCCATTATTTATACACTGAATTGACGACGGATTTCCCCGTTATTTCACGATCATGACAATGAGCAAACGGCGGGTGTGACCGGTCAGCAGGGGATGCTCACTCCTCCATGGCACCTGATCCCACCTCTGATGTTTCGGAGGTCCGTGTTTGCTCTGCTCCTATTTTTATTGTTTTATGGACTTTGATATTGAATACTGTTCGTTATTTCCAAATCCTTCTTTAAATCATTTTTTCTTACCAAACAAATAATCATATTATACTAATTAACATTGGTATCAAAACGGATAAAGATTTAAATTAAGCGGCAATATGGCTGCAAATCATGTGCTTTTTCATTCAAATTTATACAATATATCATTCAGGAATAAGGTAAAAAGTTGAAGTAAGCATTTTGAGAAAATAAATATTCTCTCCTCATACAAAATTAACGTAATTAGAATCTGCCGGAAAATCAAGGGTCGTACAACTTAGACCTGTTTACTTGTACCACGTGATTTCTAAAATGGCACGTGCATAAAATGTAGGGTTTACAATTATAATGGAATATTAGTTAAAAGCAATTCTCAGAATCAAAATATCTTAACTCTCCGGTAAATAAATAATAGTTAACATTTTAGTCTGCATTCAGACGAATTTAACATGATTAAGTACAAATGTTGACGATTTGTGTATTGGGGTGCAGGAAAGGAAAATCCACCAAATCATACTTCATCGCGGCAAAATGTCAAACAAAATATCTTTCTGCAGTTCCAATACAATTTGCACTTCTAATGACAATAATTTTATATGTCATAAGTGCATTTTTATGTTGAGTTTACACTGATTTTTTTTCTTTGAAAGCTATGGAGATACGAGAAATGATAGCATATATCAACAAACCTGTAGGGTAGAACCTTCGCGAACCCCACGTGATTCATGTCGCCGAGGTCCCGATTCTTCTTCATCCAATGATTATATTAATCTCCCTACTAATTTTTTGTCAGGAAAGTTGTTCTTTAAATATCAATCCCTAATTTGGATTTTGTTTTTCGTTTTGGTCGACTTTGTCAATGTAGCAGGCCTACCGGGATTCCCTCTCTTACCATGCTGTATTGTTTATAAAAATTATACGCATGCGTCATGTGCGTGTATAGCATGGAATGTGGAACCTCGAACACGTTGCGATGTATATATTTATGTACCATAAATAATTATTAATTTTAATGAAATAATCAGAATTATTTACTTATAAAATTTGTAATTTTCGGAAAGTGCATACATTTACGAGTATGAAAAAAATTCCAAATCCTATAGGAAAATTTTAACAAGTTTGTTTTTTAAGAGATGCGTGATATTGCCACTTTAAAGCAAAAAAAGAGAAAAGAAGAAAAAAGGAAAGAAATCTTAAGCAAAGTACAATGTCTGCCAGCAAAATTCATAGTTACATATATACATGAATTGGAATATTTTTTTTACAGCTGCTATAGTAGTTCTTTGAGAAGAAACTTCATATTATGTACATGTACTTGTTTTAAGTAGCCTAAAATCGGTCTTTTTCCATATTGCTATTCTCTTATTTATTAAAAGAAAAGAGATAAGTAGTACTAAATGATTCACATCTTTAATTTTCTTCCTGGTTGCTAAAACATGAACACATGTATTACGCAACCACTGTCATAACATTGTTCAACTTAAAGGATAGCAAAGTTTAATTAATTTTAATAAATTTCAGTACAGACTTTTCTCAATATAAATATGGAATTTGACATATCAAAGTTCTCATTTCATTTGGTACATTTTTTCATTGTTGGCTCGGCATTAAACAATAATAATAAAACAATCCAAACCATGACTTAGAATCTCGTTATGGAAACCAGAACGTGACAAAACAAGTTTTTAAACCGAAGAATATATAAATCCCCTTTTCGACTTTTTTTTATCAAAAATTAATTATCATTTTACATAAGTTTTAATACTACCTTACAGAATCTTCAATTTTTTATCCCAAGCAGGGTTAGGATGAGTTTGATTATTTAGATATGTGAAAATATGAGATTATAGTAGAACATTTATATTCTTATGATTAGAGATAGTTTTGACTAAAGTTATATCTAAGCGATAAAAACATATAATATAATCCACAAGGTTACAAATGTCATTATTATAGTGAATACTAAAATAAACTATTAAATAGGAATACGCGAAATGTGCGTATTTATTGCATTTTTTGAAATAGATTAAATACATTAATACTCTTAATATATTTTTACATTTTTATTTAATACATAAAATTTTTTATCACGAAATATTGAACTGTTTTCAAAGCAAAGAAAAATTTTATTTTTCTTGGCCCTTTTCTTCCATCGGAATTCAACTGTTGTGACATTTCATACCGAAAATGAGTATCGTCTGATACTACCACCACAACAAAATTTCTGGAGTTCATTTCTAAATTTGATGTCATAGAACCAGTATATGTAGGGATTAGCAATGTGATTCAGAAGGTTAAAACGCAAACAGAAGAAGTAAATGTTTAAGTGGTATCCTTTTAGTTCTATTCTGGTTGCGAAACTGTGGACCTGAGTAACGAGTGACGTCAGATACGAAACTACGTAGACAATAATGATGAGAAGGAACATGACGCTGATCTTTTTGCGCGCTTTTTGTTCCCGGTTTTTGTCGATCGTTGACGTGTTTTGGGATGCAAAATAGGACCTTCTAACATCATTTTGTGGGAACTCTACCATTGCAATTTTCTCCACTGTGGAACTCTGAGTTTCTTTTGAGGTGATATTAGTATCTGCATCCACAACAGTACTTGCTCGATTTCGTCTGGTAGGTGACAGTGTTCTATAAATAGTTTTAGTCACCGGAATGTACAAAGCGGTGGTGACGAAAATATTGATAAAAGAAAGAAGAAGCAAAAACCCAAAGTAGGGAACCATGACTCCCGTTCCATTTGTTCCGTCATCTGAATGACAGACAAGTACAGAGATGTTCCGAGTGACATTCTGTGAGTCATCTTCAACAGTTGTGCGATAAAATCCACCAAATTTCAAAACCGGAGATGCATAACCGACCGAAAATAGAAAAATCACCAAGATGACGATTCTGCAGGATTTCCTAGACATCTGTTGGCTAAAGGGACGACAAATAATTAAGTACCTCTGTAAAGCTATTGCGAGGATGAGGTGAGCTGAAAATCCCCCGGTCAGTATCATTAGAAAATATAGAGATTTGCATAGGTATACATCAGGGTAGCTGTAACGCTTGGTGTTGTCCAAGTGGAATTGAGTCACATTCGAAACACATCCGGTAAGGTCGATAAAAGCTAGAATAGGAATGAAATACCGGGTACCTGTTTTGTCCTGAATGTATTTAGTGTACATCAAAAGAACAAGAGAGTTTCCGAATATTCCAAATGCAGCTTCGATAAGGTGTACCATAGTGTTAGGAAGGAGTTGTTCCGAGTATTTATCTGACAAAATGTCTGCATCGGCCATATTCACGAGAGAAGTAAATAAAACTCACTGTAGATATCAATATATCTATTATCCAAAGGAAACAGTAGCTTTTACTAAAGATGTAATGTTTTGGAAAACGGCTACTGAGAATGAACACATTACACCATTTACAGAAATTGTTGTAAAAAGATACCAGAAGTGGCTGGTGGTTATAAGGAAATATGTACTCCAAGTCACTGGAGTGCCTCTAAAAAAATTGTCATAAAGGAGGTAAGAAATAGCACGAATTACAACTAATAGAGTAGTTGCACATCATAAACATTTATATTGTGACGAGAAATATTATCCAGTACTAGGGGTGGTCGAAAGAACTTTAGATACAAGGCATATGGCTTTTTGCTTAGACATCTAATACCAGGTTACTAAACCGAATTCTAGGGGTCAGTATTTTGTCCTGTTTACGATTTGTCTGGATTTATCTTAAATGTTCATATTATTTTAAATAAGCTAGATTTATAATTTTGGAAGGAAGGTATTACTGAGTTTTTTTGCTGTCCATGAACTTCTTCGAATTCCTTATAAGACGTACTCATTTTCGAATATTTGATACAATGGAAGAAAAAAATTGAAAAGAACAAATCCGTACTATAATTTCCAACTTATAAAAGCCGGACTTTTAAATTTCTTTAAAACAAGTTCTTCCAAGCAAGGCATTTAAAACATTGACTCGGCACTCAAGGCTATTGAGAAGTGATGGTTCCTAATCACGCAAACGTATGCCATGACAAAGGGACTCTGTTTTTAAGGACTCATCCGAATATGAATTAAATAAAGAACTATTTGCATCGTTCTTTTCATGTCACTTTCCTCTTAATTGGACCCATTGCAAGGCTTCTTTTCATCTGAGACACATGATAGCCTTCTTTATGAACCTTTTTTCATAATAAAAAGCAGAGAAAATTCGAACGCCATTACTGCATGATGTTAAGGTATCCGAGCCATAGAAGGACAAAATTTTTCTAACCTTAAATATGCATTCTGTATAATAAATAATATGAAACTATTTAAAAGCAGTTTAGAGTAGAAAATGATTTATTAGGAATTTTTTTTCAAAAATATAATTACCCAAGCATTAATTAATTAATTAAGAATGCATTGAGGTATACGGGAACAAACAATTTTTATCAATGTCAAAAATACAATGTTGGAAAAATTGTATAATTAGTAAGAATACAAAAATGATTAAAACATGATTTTTAAGCGGATAAATTTTTTAAAAAGAATTTTATTGATTTAAAGCAAAGATGGATAACTCTTCAAGGACGGATCAAGGTCAAAAATTAGGACACATTCCAAACTTACATGTTGAGACTTAAACATGAAGATTATGTCTCCATATACTGAGTATTCAGCCAATATAGAGCCGTTGTGCATTCAGATTCCTTGAATCTGTGGCTATTATGGATCGGATACCTTAAGTGTCAACAATTAGGGTTATGTTAATTCATACAAAGATTTGATTTTTGATGGGAAAAAAATTCAAGAACATTTTAATATTGCAATATTTGTGAATGAGTCTTTTTTTTTTAAAAGAGAAAGCTTAAAGTTCAAGTAAAAAAACCCAGACTTCTATGGACTTACAGTTTGATATATTTTGGTAAATTTTGAAATATACATTAAGCAATGAACATAGGATAAAGCACGTGGAAATGTAATACAGAATGATTTTGAACGAATATATTTTTTACATTACATCAGATGTATTTGAATATAAGATATTGAAATTATGAATTCCTCCGGTGTATAGCATGAGACACCAAATTTACAAAGAAAACGAATGTCTTCTGAAAAATTTCTCGCAGCAAAACTTCCGAAGTTCATTTCTGAATTTGTTGTCAAAAAACCAGTAAATATATGGATTGGCAATGTGATTCAGAATGTTAAAACGCTGACAAAAATCGAAAACATTTAACTTGAACCCTCTTAAGTCTATTTTTGGATCTAGGAAAGTGTAGACCTGCGTAACCAATGACGTCAGATACGAAACTACGTAGACAATTATGATGACGAGGAACATGACGCTGATATTCCTCCGCGCTCTTTGTTCTCTGTTTCCGTCTGTTGTTAAGGTGTTCGAGGGTTCACTTTTAGGAGAATGCACAATGTTTTGTGTTAAATCTGCCATTGTAATTTTGTCGGAACTAAGATCCTGTGTTTCTTTAGATGAGACATCAGTGTTGTCGTCTTGGATTCTACTTGATCGATTCCGTTTGGGAGGGGACACTGGAATGTACAGAGCGAAAGTGACAATGATATTGATAAAAGAAAGAATGAGAAAAGTTCCAAAATACGGAATCAGTACACTTTTGTCGTTAGTTCCATCATCGAAAGTACACCGTGTTACCGAAAAAGGTTCCTGTATTCTGCTGAATTTCACAATTGGAGCAGAATATCCTACCGATATTAGAAAAATAATCAATATAGCAATTTTGCAAGATTTTGTTGACATTTGCGGACCAAACGGACGACAAATGATTAAATACCTCTGTAACGCTATTACCAAAATGAAGTGCGCTGATATACCCCCGGCCAGTATGATTAGAAAGCTAAATATTTTACATAAAATATCACTAGGCCGAGGCATGGTGTTGTCAATTTGATATTGGGTCACATTTGAAATACATCCAACAAGATCCACAAATGCAAGAATAGGAATGAAAAAACGAGAAGCCGTTTTGTCCTGTACATATCTACAGTATACCAAAATAACCAGAGTTTCCGAATATCCCAAAGACAGCAGCAAAAAATTCTGCGATTGTAATGGGAAGCAATTGTTCCGAATATTGCTCAGAGAAATTTCGTGCAGACCCCATCGTCACATCTGTCTTAAAAAACACGTTTCTATATGAAGTTAATTCCACGCTTTGACTTAAGGAATTACTTTATGTTATACAAAAGGAGAATACAGACTACTTGTCTTAATTTAGAATAAACGAATGGCAGGCTCCAATCAGAAGTATTACAAGGGACTAAGGCCTTGGATTGAGCGCGTTCTTTATTTACAATAGCAAGATTATAATGGCAAAAATTTATATTGCGCACTCTTACTTCTTTTGTTGTGACTTATTAAATGTTTTTGTTTTTGTTGTTTTTGTTTTTTGTGGTAATAAGATGTAGAATTTACAAACTGAGTACTAGTAATCCAAACTGATGCAAGGATATCAAATTCAATTTATTATCTAGAAATAATTTGTAATATGATGTCTCATTATTTTACAAGATGTAACTGATGTAACTTTATACTGATGCCTCCTTGTGGTGAAGGTTTACATTTCTCAAATGCAAGGTCAAAACTGTTAGTAACCAGAGGAAAATCATGTTATAAGGAATAAATCCATGAAATAAGAAAGCTTTTGTACTAACTGTCCCCAAGTTAGGACCAATAATTAAACTATATCTTTACCCTGTGAAAGAATACACATGATGTGTAGAATGAAAGCCCTAGAACCAAGAGTTCAAAACTTATCGCCAAGATTAAAGTTTGGAAATTTAAGGTATAGTTGGGTCAAACTCCAAGGTAAAGGCATCAAATTTGTTGGTACCAACGGAAAGGTCTTGTCAAAACGAATACACATGCGAATAATGAAAGCCAAAGCCCCACAAACTCAAACGTTATGGTTAAGGTAAATGTTTTTGCGGTCAAACAAACAGACAGACGGACGGACAGAACTAAAACTGTATAACCACGAGTCATCGATAACGGGGGCAAAAAAATGATTTAAGAGATTGATATCGACCGGACAAAAGAGATTTCACAGATAAAGCACTGACATTCAATTGACTGAAAGGAGATTAAGTAACAGAGAAAGATAATATTTAATGTTTATAACGATAACAGTTTAAATACAATGAAGAATTACCTCAATGATTTTATTAATTATTTGTTTAAAGATAACATACCTTTTCCCCTTATTTCATATCTGTGTTTATGTGATGATACAGATGTCAGTAGTGAAAAGTTTGTACATTCTTTTTTGTCATAAACCATTGAAATATACATTAATATTAATTTTTGAATTTACTTCATTTTTTGACAAATTCATTTATGAAGATATAATTATATATTTTTACTAAGATTCAAATTTATTAACTTCAAGCAATTCACAGAAAAGCTATATTTCAAAACCACAGATAAGTAAAACTAAGTGTAAATAATTGCAAGAAAAATATATCTTTATTCTTTGAAAGAACTCGAATCGCTTTATCTATATAATAACCCCGTCCATATATCAATTAACTTACCACGTCCAAGTGCCTATTTCAAACATCAGCATAAAGTAAAGACTTAGTGCTCTCAGGGTTCCATGTACATGTAATAGTATGATGTTAAAGCTGACATGAATTCTTAAAAACGCAACATTTTTATCTATGTACGACTTGTTTCATACCAACTATAGCCGTATTCCGCCATATTTCTTTCAGATACCTTACCCCAATGCGCTCGTTACACTTGAATGATTTTTTGGCTTGGGTATCGACTTGTGCACATCTCCGATGGTAAAGCATATGAGAACACATGAGGTGATCAAGACATTTCAAAACCACAATAAACAACATGATAATCATATTTCTGAATGATTAGTGATTTGAAATAAAAGTAAAAAAAAAGAGAAAAAAATGCAAGTTTGGAAGAGAAATTTAGTTGCACGTGTACGTATTTTTACAGTGCGCCAATTTATGCAGAATAAACTTAAAATAAAATCCGCAAACACATTTTGAAATTATTATCATTTGAATGGAACAAAACAACCAAAGTCTTTGATTTGCAGGTCCTATGCAATTGATGCATATCAAGAAAACGCCTCGAAAGCTGTAAACGTACCCATACCTGGTAATAAGGTTACTGCATCGGTTCGAAGATGTGCACAGATCAAGTGATATACACCCTTAATTCCATTTATTGAAATATGCATCACAAAAAAGAAATAAACTCCATAAAAGCTCAATAGTAAACACACTGTCACTACTCCGTAAAGACTAGCACGTCGATACACTTAGTCCGTGTTGATCAGATTTTGGTCAGGGAAAATATCACAAGTGGAAAGAGAAGTTATTTGGTATTTTGGTATTTGCGCTGCTGAAAGGGGGGTGGGTGGGTATTATAACTGCTGTTTATAAGGTATAACTGTAAATTGTCTATAGCTATCTACATGTAGTTCTTATATTCATTCTGTACAAAGTCATGTATATAGTCTGCAGTTAGTTTACATCGCAAAATTCATTTGTCAATTACAACTGGTTATTTTAGTACTAATCTCAAATCTAAACCAAGTAATTTGATCTACGGTAATTATTTACTTCAAATCTTAAAAGCAATTAACCAGAATGTAATTTCTTATGTGTACATCTATACGTTCTTTAACACACACACGGAGAAAGGCCATCCCCTGTTCAGATTGACATTTAGGCATTTGAATTTTTTTTTATATTTTAGGCGGTGGGGG
>PRKT01000804.1:175007-203841 GCA_003671525.1 Saccostrea glomerata
CCCCCCCCCCCCCCCCCGCTGTAGACTCAAGTAAAGTAATATGAAGGATGGATATATAGTATTGTAAGTTTAAAAAATGGATATGTACGGAAGCCCGTTGGTGCCACGTATGAAAAATATTTTATCTGGCGACCGCCACTAATTAATTGGCGGCCGCCACATATATATCTGACGGCCGCTACTTATTATTTGGCGGCCGCCACATATATATCTGGCGGCCGCCACTAATTATTTGGCGGCCGCCACTTATGTATCTGGCGGCCGCCACTTAATAACTGGCGGCCGCCATTTATTATTTGGCGGCCGCCACTTATATATCTGGCGGCCACCACATAATTTATATGGCGGCCGCCACATAAATTATTTTGCAAAAGGTGAGTGTTATTGGATTAAGAAGATGGATGTTGACACAACCGCTGCTTATTGATAAAAAAGTAAATGATAAAAAACGAATTCTGAAATATTGGAACACCATTCTTGGAAATCCAAAATGCAAAACTTCATTTAATTCTCAACCAATCATATCTTACAGCAAACACCATGATTTATGTCCGTGACCCCTGATGAGGCTTCTTAATAATCGAAACACTCTACAAATACTTGCATAATTCAAATCCAATATTAATCTGCTCTATGCAAAAACATATCTATTAGAAGTGTTGATTGGAGTGTTGGTTCATAATAAATCTCGGTTTGGTTGATTAATGTTGCTATTATAATTTTTACACTGTATTCACCTCTTAAACCACACATTGAAACATGCATGCGATTCAGGAAGCCAGGTGTTATCTGGCGGCCGCCATATAAATTATGTGGCGGCCGCCAAATATTATGTAGCGGCCGCCAGATATATAAGTCGCGGCCGCCAGATAAATATTTGGCGGCCGCCAAACAATAAGTGGCGGCCGCCAGATGTTATATAGCGGCCGCCAGAACAATATGTGGCGGCCGCCATAAAAACTATGTGGCGGCCGCCAGATATATAAGTGGCGGCCGCCAAATAATAAGTGGCGACCGCCAGATATACAAGTGGCGGCCGCCAAATAATAAGTGGCGGCCGCCAGATAAAATATTTTTCGTACGTGGCACCAACGGGCTTCCGTAGATATGGAAAAGAATCGGCTGCGAAAAAAAAAATTGCCTCTAACCCCCCCCCCCCCCCCCCCCCCCACCACCACCACCAAAACCACCACCACGAAATAGGATTTTCGAATTTGGTCAATTATCTTTTATTTGGTTTTTTTTTTGCTTGTCAACTTTTTCTGGTAGGAAAAAAAAATTCTCTGGTTGGCCTTCCCACTTTCAAAATCGATGCTAAATGCCTGAAATATAATTTCTGTAGGAGTATTTGGGAAATAATTTTAAAGGCTAGGGTAGGGATACTTGAAACCTGGTTGAATACGGATAATTTTTATCTACTCTTTTGTATATTGAACTCGCTCTCTCTCTGTAACCATCCGTTAGGGCAATAATAGGTATAAAATCCTACGCATTTTGTGCTGTACCATTTACTAAGCCTTAGGATAGATCAAGGATTATTTTCAGGCGGGATGTCGAAACTTCATAAATTAAATAATAATTTCACTGTGGACAAGAAATTAATCTAAACACGTTGCACCCAATTTAAAAAGGAAACTAGAGGTATTGTGAGCAATGAGCTCACTAAATGATACCCCCGTCTCCCATATGGTTGTACATATTTTGCTGTTGTCGGTAAACCCAAAATATATTTCTGATCAAAAAGTCAAATAGGATGTGCACAATGGAAATATGTAATAAACTTGAGAATCTGTGAAAGTTTCATTAAATTTCACTCAGTGGTACATGTATAAGAGGATTTGCGGATACGAGATGGGTACCCCAAAGTGTAACAGACATCGACGGACGGACGGACATAACGATTACTATATAACCTCCCGTTTTTCAAGCAGGAGGTATAATAAACGTGAAATATACATCACAGGAATTGGTACATTTGGAATTTTATCAAATGCTTTCTCAAACGTGTCGAACCTGGACCTGGACAACAGACAAGAGAATTTTAAAAAGCTAAGTTTAGGTAGAATGTGGATGTGCTCTCTCTTCCTATTTGCTTTGGCTAATAATGATTAATTATTTATGTCTAGAAATTTAATTCACATTAAATTCTATTTTCATTATCATTGTTCCACAGAATCAAACTCGTTTATTATATCCCACGCAACTTGTATAATGTTTTCGACCCGTCCGTCAGTCAGTCAGTCCTGTTTTTTTTTTGTCAGCGCAGCTCCGCATAAACCAATGCACAATTTGTTAAACCTAGTAGATATTTATAGGAGACAATGTGTAGATTTGCACATCACTTCTTTAATTTTTCAGGAATTTCCGCACTTTTACATTTAGATTTTTGCCATATCTTGAATATAGAGATGAGCAGTTTGTCAGCGCAACTCCTCATAAACCAATGCACACAATTTCGTCAAACTTTGCAGATATTTAAGACACAATGCGTATAGATGATCGTACATATAACAAGGAAATTACGATTCCTTAATTTTTTTCTGGGAATTTCAGCACTTCGACTTTTGGGGGAGCGTGGGGTATGTGAACTTGCTCACTTTTTCTTTTATTGTGCATAAAATTATAAATACCTTTAAATCAAATTATATTAACTTTAAATTAAATTATATTAGGTCTAATAAAGCCAATACACAGTATTTATTTGAAAATTTTTGATCATAAAGAAATCCGATCTGTTTCAGACGTTTTTTCTTTAATTATCTTTATGAGAGTGTTATGCATTTTATATTACATCCCCCCCTCCTCATATCACAGGAAAATACCTTCAAAAGGTGAATGATTCGTAATAATGCATGCTTTATTATATATTTGATGAAGTTAAACCATGTTTTCATTAATTTTATTAACAACATTTACAGACAAGAGTAATGTTTATTTTTGAAAAAATTATTTGCATTTTTTTTTCAATCACCCCAACGGAACTTTCAACCTTTGATATTTTCCCTGACCAATTAAAATGTTCGGCATGGGCCACGTGTGTCCAAGCATCTTTTACTGTTGAGTTAGCAATGGATTACATGACTTCTTAGATGCATTTTTTCAATAAAAGTAAAATAGGATATTTCTTTCGACATGTGCACATCCCTGTATCGATAGCAGTATTCCGGTAAATGTTTTTATCACTGCGCTCGACCTGCATGGATTTTTGCTGTTCATGAATGTATTCCATGTTAGTGTATTTTCTATATTGCAGCAAATACATTCAAAAATAATCTAATTATCGGTATAGTTCTAGTTTTCGTTGAATTTTTACTTTTCAAAAATGTATTTGGTCAGTTTATGGACTTCTAAAAACTATGCTATCGGAGATGTGTACATGTCGACAGCTAGGCTAGAAAATCACTCAAGTGAAACAGTTGAAAAAGGCTATATATAGCAGGTACTGGTGACCAAAAATATTTAATTTAATATGGCGGATTCAAAGAAATACGGCGGACAAAGGCGTACAGGAATGTAGTAAGTCGAACGAAGATGAAAAATGATGCCTTTTTAAGAGTTCATGTCAGCTTTAAGTTGCAAATTGATAGAATATGGTGGTCCCCCGCTTTCGGTGTCTCAGTGGATCGGGTGCCATTATTAATTGCATATGGTATCAATATGAACGCCTATTTATATATCATCCAAAAATTGATCACAAACGATAAAATATTTGTAAATAAGGTCAAACATGAATGTCAACTTCAAGGGAAAAATCATAGCATGCTCGAATATATCCTGTATCAAGTAATGTACATGTCAGATATGAAAGCTCCATTTATTTTTTTAAACCTTTTGACCAAATTTAATTTAATTTTAATAATTCTGAAAAGTATGCCACACATCAATGCCAAGGTCACAGGGCAAAAATGTCCCGAGTAAAAACTGTTTACGTGTATTACATTCTCGTCAAGAAATATATTAATTCTTTTCTGGAATAAAAATTCTACCTGCATGTATCCACCGACCAAAAACATATCACCCTGAGTCTTGAGATGTCAAACAAAGTTATTATCATTAAAAAGAGGGCCTTACTATGACTAACACAAGTTGTCAGAAAAATAAAACATTCTCATATAATTTAATTTTATTTGTATTCTCGCCTCTCATTGGTTGATTTCCAAAAAGGAACGCATAACATTTTGTATAATCTGGTTTGGTATGGGGACACACCCCCTTGACGACCAGCTTAATCATCATATCCATGCAATCCCCTCATTTCCAGTCCTCGGAATCCATGGAAAATTCCAGATTAAATAAATGTACCTTCAACTTTAATCAATTACTCGTTCTTACCTCATGTAAACAAACATCATGGCTGCTAGATCTATGTATCAGTCATTACCTCCCCTCGCTTCAAATCACTTCCGTTACTACGGTTGTATTATTGCGCGGTAAATTTGAACTTATAAAAAGCAACACAATTTTACATCAAAAGTTGTTTAATTATTTTAAAATTAAATTATAAGGAATGACTTTAATTCTTGGCCATATTATCGAGTATAATCTGGTTTGGGTCAGTTTACGCTTTTTTATAATCCGCTTCGCGGATTATAAAGCGTAAACTGACCCAAACCAGATTATACTTGATAATATGGCCAAGAATTAGAGTCATTCCTTAAATAACTTTTCATTGAATTGCAGATGATTAAAATCATCTAGATATCTTTCCGCAAAAAATTAGACTGTTGAGTAAAAGTTTAGTAGAGAAAGAGATGGGGAGTTTATATTTTTACAGAACATAAAGATGCAGTATCGCTGAACATTGTATATTGTTTAACATCCTTCTCGGGAATTTTTCACTCATTGAACGCCATTACTTGCCGCAGGAGAGCTGCTAATTTTAGTCCATACTCGGTAATCAGGACGATTGACTACTGAGGGATCTCTTTTGTGTCAGCACCTACTACTACACTGGACCTTGGTTTATACGGTCTCATCCGAAGGACCGGTCTCCGCGTACCACATTTGGATTCCAGCCGTGACGCAAGGATCAACTCCTTACTCTGCGACTCTTGAACAAATGCTCTTACAACTGAGCCATTCGGACGACAATGTTATATGTTGACAATATACATGTATATAATGTAGTAAAAACCCTGTAACACATAGGCGTTGGACCTGGGGGGGGGGGGGGGGGGGGGGGGGGGGGGGGCTAGGAGGGCTAAGCCCCCCACTTTTTTTGCAAATGTATATAATATAGGCATTGGAAATTGGGGTTTATCTTTTTTTGTTGGCTTAGCCCCCCATCCCCACCCCACTTTCAATTATCCCGCCCCCCACACCTTCAATTTCCTTCTGACACCTATGAAACAATAAAATTTCCGAAGCCAAAGAAACGAAAGGGAATAAGGGGTTGATAATATGTTTATCATAGATTCTCATTCCGTGAAAAAATAATTTTGCAGCAATTTTTATTGCCCAGATCTGTGAATGATATGTGAATGATCGAGTTTTCTTTTTACATTCAAACAAAAACAAGACTTACTTGGATTTAAATTTTTATTTTTGCCTCATTTTCTAAATTTTAAAATATCTATTGCAAATATAAACAAAGGAAAGAACATGTGTACATGTACTGTAGTACAAAATGATTTTGGATATACATAATTCTTGAAATGAAACATATTGAGATAATGAACAGTATCCAAGATCGAAAATCCATAGAACAAGACAAAATAGGAGCATAGCAAAAACTTCAGAGGTGGAATAAAGTTTTAAAAATCAAATCTTGAAGGAAAAACAAATCTTAAAATCATCAATTCCTCCTTTGTATATAATTGGACACCCAAAATTTACAATGAATAAGAATATCTTCTTAAAATTTTCTCGCAGCAAAACTTCCGAAGTTCATTTCTGAATTTGTTGTCAAAAAAATCAATAAATATATGGATTGGCGATGTGATTCAGGAGGTTAAAGCGTAGACAGAAATAGAACACGTTTAACTGAAACCCTCTCAAGTCCATTGTGGGGTTTACAAAAGTGTAGACCTGCGTAACCAATGACGTCAGATACGAAACTACGTAGACAACAATGATGACGAGGAACATGACGCTGATATTCCTCCGCGCTCTTTGTTCTCTGTTTCCATCCGTTGTTAACGTGTTCCTGGACTCCGTTTGAGGAGTTTGCACAATATTTTGTGGTAAATCCGCCATTGTAATTTTGTCGGAACTAAGATCCTGTGTTTCTTTAGATGAGATATCCGTATTGTCGTTTGGAATAATACTTACTCGATTTCGTTTGAGAGTGGGCAGTGTTTTATAGATAGTCTTGATCACAGGAATGTACAGAGCGGAAGTGATAATGATATTGATAAAAGAAAGAAGTAGAAAAGTTCCAAAATACAGGATCATTACACTACTTCCGTTGGTTCCATCGTCGAAATGACACATTTTTAATGAAGAGGGTCTATATATTCCACTTAATTTCAAAATTGGAGCGGAATACCCAAACGATATTAGAAATATAATTAATGTAGCAATTTTGCATGATTTTGTTGACATTTGCGGACCAAACGGACGACAGATGATTAAATATCTTTGCAATGCGATTGCAAATATCAAGTGCGCCGACATCCCCCCTGTAAGAATGATTAAAAAACATAATGTTTTACATAAAATCTCGCCAGGGTATATGTAACGCATAGTGTTGTCAATGTGAAATTCGGTCACATTTGAAATGCATCCTGCAAGATCCACAATAGCCAGAATTGGAATGAAAAACCGAGAAGACGTTTTGTCCTGTATATATCTAAAGTACACCAAAATAACTACAGAGATTCCGAATATTCCAAAGGCAGCAGCAATGAACTGTGCGATTGTATTGGGAAGCAACTTTTCGGAATATCTCTCAGATAGAATTCGTGTAAACTCCATACTCACATTTGTCTTTCAGAAAAGACGTATTTTTTTTTAAATTTTATCCCACCTTTTGACAGAGGGAAGGAAGAAAAGGGGGAAAATGAGACTCATTACAGAAGTACAATTAACGTATCACAAGCAGCTAATACAAGTATGATTAAAGACTTGGCAGAAGAGCATATGATTCATATGATTCATTTACACAAGTAAGGCTAGTATGATGAATAATAAATGTTACATAATATTACTATTATAATTTCGTAGTGCCTTCATTTTTTTCGACAAAATATGAAAAATAACATAAAATTTACACAATGATAAATCTAACATGTAATGAATTAGTAACGACGGCATAACGACGTCAGAAATATTCATGCTTTGCAAAGGCTAATAAAACCTTTTGCTGATTAAATAGTAGTTTTATATAATCGTTTAAAAATACATTTTTGAATTTCTTTTTTTAAATTGGAGTTTTGATTTGTTAAGTTTTGTTTTGATATTTTAGCTGCATCGATCACATTACTTTTGAATCAACCCTCCTTTATTCAGATTCATGTTATATTTTTAGGCACTCATTTTTTTTTCATATACCTGCACATTTGTTATGAACCTTTCACGTATACTTCTTTTTAAATAAATTTTACTACTATTTATCTTTTACCGTCTTTTTTGAGTTATGGTATTAAGATTATTTAAATATTTCCAAATGTTTTTTTTGTATTTCTTAAAATAAATATAAGGAGTCGCTGTAGTTTGTTTGGTGCTCCATGGACATCAATGACAGTTTGAAAAGTAGGATTATCTATCCCGTGCTTACAACTGTCATTAATGCCCTTGAATACCCAACAAATTACACAGCGAATCCTTTAAAAAATCAACGCATGTTATTTGGGTTGTAGAACTTTCTACTAAACCTCCTCGTTAAGAATCATTTTAAACCTCAGAGATACGGTGTTATCTTATTTTCCTTCATTAAAGATACTTCAACAGCTAATTATTTTGCAATATATGTAAAACCACCGTCATTATAAATGAAAAATACAAACTATCAGGAGCTTAATTACTTCTCCTTTTGATGGTACCTTTTTTGTAGATAATGTAGTTTTCCTCTTGTCAATTGTATGTTCTTAATATTTGTCTTCTGCTTTGTTTGTCCAGTTAAAGTTGATAGTCCAAGCCATGCTTAAGTTTACTTTGATATGAAGAAATAAAATGCGTGTTCAGTAAGCTAGGGATTTTTTGCTGAGGCTGATTTGAACTGGTTGCCAATAGATACACCGAGTCTGCAAAAGTGCACTTGAAATCAATCATCCCCTTACCCCAATCATGAATATGTAAAATGCCATAATTGAAAAAAAATACTGATTTCTTTGTTAAGTTAATTACAACAATTTCTCTATTTAACATAATTATGTTTCGTTATCTTATAACCATTTCTCTATTTAACATAATTATGTTTCATTATATTATATTTTTATACTGTGATAAATTGTAGTCAACAATACTATCAGGAATGTAATCGGTTTAAGTACCTTATCAAGGATACGAAATTCTGACCTGTCTAAACCAAGCATTGATTAATATTGTGACTCTGCAAAAATAATTCGAATATTTTCTGTAAGTTGTGAAATATGAATTCAGTAAAACGAAGTTTTTAGTACAAAATGTATATAAATTTTGTGAGTGTATACTATTCAACAAAACAACCCCATAATGTTGATATAAATATTGCAACTTTTACAATTTGGAAAAAAAGGCAGCGGGCGTGGTAACAAAAAAGACTGGCTTTTCAACGATTTGTTTTAGGCAAAACGTATGACTCTTCAAGTCAGCAAAACCGAGTTCCACGTTTTAAAGACGGACAGGGATCAATGGTAATATTTTACTTACATTATACTTACTATCTTAATAATGAATCATTACAGAGTTGGGCGGATCCGAACCCCCAGTTTTTTGTTCATGTCATGTATTCTTATTTTTATATGAATTCATTATACTTTCATCAAATTTTTGTGTAATTAAGAATGGTTTTTTTTTTCTTTTACTTGTTGCTTACCAGAAATTTTAGAGGGAACTAGTGCTAATTGTAACGGGGACCGTTGCAGATGTTCCCCAAACGCTCCCCAACTCCCTTTTGGTGCCATATTCCCTGTAACAGCTTCATTAAATAGGACAAAATCTATGCATTTGAGACTTTAACAACGCCAAGTTCATTCAAATTTTAGCATTGCAAGCGTGCGCATGTGAATGCATGTGCGTAATGACCATATCATCTTGTCTACACAATCTATATATTTCTTATATACTAAATATTAAAGTATTTAATCCAAAAGTATTAAAAAATACGCTCATTCAAGTGTATTTTTGATTTATCTCATTTCATGTGCACGCACGTGCATACATGAGCATGGTGACCATATATTCTTGTAGATGTCCTTTACATCTATCTATGTGCTAAATCCCACCCCGTTTGGTTGAAAACCACGGGAAATATAGCTGTTTAAAGTTTCAGCCAATCAGATTACAGCGAACGTACACGCACGTGTATGCATGTGCATTGTGACCATACCGTCTTGTAGAAGTTCATTATATCTATCTATATTCCAAATTCCATCCTGTTTGGTTGAAAACCAAAGGAGTTATAGCTATTTAAAATTTAAGCCAATCAGATTGCAGCACACGTGCATGCACGTGTTTTCATGATAATTGCCATATATAATATTGTAGGATATCTTAATGTATGGCTATGTTCAAAATTTCATAGGATTTCGTCGAAAAACAAGAAAGATATAGAGACTTTAGTTTCAGCCAATCAGAGCGAAGCGCACGTGCATGCGCGTGAGATCTTGCTGTTTTGATCATGTCATCTTGTTTACGCTACCAATATATCCTTACATTATAAATTTCAAAAGATTTCATCAAAATATAGAAAAGTTACGGCTACATCCATTATATTGGTCTTTTCACGTGTTGCATGTGCACGCTCTTGCAAGCACGTGCGCGCAAAATGCCATGTTGACAATGTCATCTTATCTATATTTATAATATGTCTATATATTCTAAATATCAAAGCATTACATCAAAAAATGTAAAAGTTACGGCAATTTCAAGTATATTGGTCATTTCACGTGTTGCACGTGCGCGCTCTTGCAAGCACGTGCACGCAAAATGACCTTCGTTCCGCAAATCTACATAACATGCCTACTTATCCTAAAAAGGTTTCCCCTTAATCGGATGTGTACTTTGCAAGATCATTCGCGGACAAAATTTTCCCAAGAAGAAAAATAATAATAAATAAGAAACAGAGTAAAAACAATATGTTCCCCAACTTCGTTTGGGGAACATAATAACAGCTGTTAAATCTGATAAACGTATGCTAAAAGAATTGATAGCATCAGGACAAAGATTTCACGGTCCCAGTGGTATGTCTTTGTGTGATCAAAAACTTTGTAAAAGAATTTAATTACTTCAATGAAAGAACTAAAACTAGGTTTCAGTGCTCATCAATTTTTAACGTTGTCATTTCCAATTTGAATGCACATCTGCAACCGTTCTACCCATGTGCGAATTATGTTATCCAGGCAGTCACGTGATTTTGTCGTGGCGTTCTGTTCTCAGAAGCTAAAAGATTTTTCAGATTTATTATATTTCTTACCGTGTAAGTAATTTTTAAGGATTTGATTTTGCTTGTTATCTAGCCCTTAATTGATTAATATCCAAACAGGAACAAGAATTATATTTGTGTTTCCTGGTTTGGTATAAGGACACACTCCCTGACAATAACCTGAATCATCTGTATCCATGCAATCCTCTCATCGATTCCGGGATTCGTGATGTAATAAATATACCTTTCACTTCGAACAATAACTCGATCTTACCACATTTGAGCAAAAATATGGCTGCTAGGTCTATAATAAGTTTTACCTCCCCTCGCTTCCCATCACTTCCGTTACAACGGTTGTATTATTGAGCGGTAAGTTTGAACTAATAAAATGCAAATTTCTACACCTACATTTGTTAATTGAATTTTGAATAAAATAATAAGGAATGCTAATTCTTGGCCAAATTATTTCAATATAATCTAGTTTAGGTTATTTTACGCTGTTTTAAAATTCCCCTCGCCGATTATAAAGCGTAAACTGACCTAAACAAGTTCAAACTTGAATTATTTGGCCAAGAATAAGAGTCATTATTAAATAACAAAAACAATACCGTATGGCAGGATTTTTAGAGGGGTGCTAATTTTGGCTTATTTTGGTCTTTTGATGATAGTCCGTTAAATTTTCAACCACTAAAATAGTGAGTACTCTCCTTAATGTCCATCTGCAGAGAGCAGAAACCCTGCGACCGCTACAGTATATAGCGTCAAAATTATTCGCATACTTTTGAGCTGGCAAAAGGCCAAATAATACACTTGTGAAGAAATCTCGCTATACGGTATGTTTGTCAACAATTACCAAATCTCAGAAATAGGATGAATTGATACGGGTGTCATTCACCACAATGAGCAGGTGACGATCGCAACCCGAGTCCTCTAATCTTAGGAACGTCGTTTATCCAAATTCTATGAAAACAGTATTGGCGCCTTGTTATTAATATAACTGATATGTTTAAAATCTAAATTGAATGACATTTTTGGGAACCAATCGTTAATATGTTTATATTAAGATATTAAACTATTTCTCTAATTGTTACTTGGCGATCTTTCATAACAAAGTGCTCAACTCGCGGGTATGTTAAGGAAGCATACAAGTAATTTCTCGGAAAATTTAGACTTTTTGAAGAAAATTTAGTTTAATAAATTACCAAAACCACTGATAAACGTAAACTGTTATTTACTATTGCACACAGATAAAAGCGTGTCTAACGCAAAGACGTGCATCACCGCCGCGGCATCACGTGACTTCTATTAATAGCAAAATTTTCCTTAATAAAAAGGCTTACAGAACAACAATACTCCGGAGTTTGATAATTTCGTTGAGTTTGTAATACAGCTGAAAGACATCTATTTTATCTAAAAAGTGCTAGAATCCCACTATCTTTTCCGTAAAATATTTATTCCAAACATTCGCACGAAGCCTTACCCTTTGTTTTGAATTTTATACATACGAATCGAGATTTTTCGTACAGCCATGCTTAACTCGGGATTCGAGCAGCACTTTCCAAGTTTGTCAAAACGCAAACTTTCAATCTATACAAATCGTATGTTCTGAAATATCCAGCTTATTGTTGTTCTGTGGCATTTTTTGGTCAAGAATGACGGACGATAGACCGACCGGGATATGTAATTTAGCTGACTGTCTTCGAAAGAGAATATAATCGATGAAAATAAATTATCATACCTGTTAAATTAATTGAACGCCATATGAATTTAACACAATATTTCCGATATTTCCTTTTAAACTCCATTTTACGAATCTTTGAACATGCCGTCTTAGCCAAGTTCTCTTTACACGACATGATCAATTTCCAAGTTACTTTATGTACAAATATGACGTCATCGATGGTAGATTTCAATCATAATGACTGTTACAGCATAACAAGATAAATACATTTTATTTTTGTTATTGTTTACACGTTTCTAATCATTTTCTAGAGTTAAATTACATAGCTAAATACCAATATTACGAAAACCTGATTTCTAAAATTGACGTCATCTAGCCCACTATGACGTCATAATGCAGCACTGATTTAGTCAAGGTAGAATATTTTGTATGCTTACTTATTCCCCCTGCGTCATTACAAATCTCTTTCCCAACTTGCTTTCACTGAGAAACAGAATAAAGTTCTAAAAAAGCAATCAAATTATTGATTAAGTTTCTTTCCTATCTTTTCTTTTAATAAACCTTGTATAAATAATTATATACTTCTGCAAAGGGATTTCTAAGATAAACGTTTAACTTTAGAGACATTAGTTGCTCGATTACGACTGAATTAACAACTTTTTTATACAAAGAACCTCGTGAATTGACTTCATTTTTAAATTGTGGCATGGGGCAAAAAATTATTTAACATCTGCAATTTATAGAACATATATTTGACTTTATGTGTGCCAAATTTCATTTTGATCTGAATTGTGTGATTTCTTAACATGCTTCAAAATATATATTTATCATGCGCAAACTTTTTGATCATCCCTCGTATGTATAATTTCCAGTAATTTTTAATTTTACTATGAGATGAATGAATGAAAAGAAATTAATTATATTCCAAAAAAATATAAGGCTTATTCAAAGCACATTATGTTACAGGCTTGTTTAATACTTATGGTAAAATTATTACGAGCGATACTTCAACGTACACAACATGCAGATCAACATCGACGACAATAAAAATCAAGTCTTCTTCACCATCTGACTTCTCCATGCATGTTACAAAAGACAACATATTTTGGCTGTTGCTCCCTGGTTGCAACTCCAAAACAAAAGTTTCCATGCTATATCTTCTCAATGAGATAGATGTCAATAAAAAAATTAAAGTACCCGATGAGTATGACTCCTTATTACATTTTATTAACATAACAGTCAATGGGAACGGTGAGGCAGTGTTTGTTTCTAGAAAATCACTGATAGCTGCTGGGGAGAACGGTGTGTTCTGCAAGCTGTTTGATATTCCTGAAATATATACTGATAATTGCCGTGTATGCATTATGCGATGTGGTAAGTATCTTGTTCATAGTCCATGTGAGACTTTCTTTAAATACACTCAGGAAGGACGTTTCCTTGGAAAATTGAATGTTCCTGTAGTCCCAAACGAGGACTATTCGCAATTAGCTATTTATCAAAATAGTAACGAAGACATCGTTCTGACTGCAGAGCAATCCGTTAACGATTCTAGTTATTTGTACCTTTTAAACAAGTCTTTGGCTTTCAAAAGTATTGTCAACATAATAAAGGGTGAAATAACGACGGTTTTCGACAGATCTGCTCATTTACTTCATGGACATGGCCAGTCCATCGACTTGCTGGACAGTAAGGGCCAATTTATCCAGACTATTCATAAAGTACACGGACTCGACGAGATATGCAACATCGCCTATAGTAGCAATGGTACCATATGGGTTCTATACGATACTTTTAAAATTGACATATTTAAACTTGAAAACTTGTTTGATTTTTAAAAATGTTATCTATTTTTTAGTGATAGAAAGTTAAAAGTTATCAGTTGTGCAGACTTGTTTAACAACTTTTCAAATATCAATGTTTGTACATTTATATTTTATAAACCAAAAATTAATATTAAAACATATTTGACATCTTAGTTCAATCAATTAGTATTTTACTTTCCCATTTTCTATTTGCAAATATGGACAATTCTTCTGGTCTGGTGTCAAAAAGTAAAATTGCTTTGGTTTTTTTTTTTTAGGAAATTCAAAATTGTGTGTGTGAGGGCGTGTGTAAAGGAGGATGCGTATGTGTGTTTCAGGGAAAAAATAAACTTGTGAAGTAAAATTAAATTGATATATGAACTTTTGTCTTCTATTGTGTCATTTTAATGTTTCATATGTAATTTTATTAAGCTACAAATAATTATTAAATGAGTCTTCTGTGAACTGTATGGGATTATTTTTCTGAACATAAGTTGGAGGATTGCATGTTTGGAAATAAAAGATAATACTTAACCTTCTGTACATGTTGCCTGACTTGTTGAATTCTATTACTGTATCCGATGAGTTTTTCGACGATGTATAATTTTCAATCATGTATACCTTATTCTATGATAATATTTCTGATTCGATTTGGGTTAGTGGGTTGGTTTGGGGGCTGATGTACTGAACTAGTTCTCAATCATGCTGATGCTTCATATTGATTTTGAATGCCAAAATTGCTGATAAAGAAAATGCAGATATTGATACATATGGCTTCTTAGGGTACTCCGATCCTCAGCCATGAAGGATAATTCCTTCATTTATAATTTTATTCAAAAGGTCTCAAAATGAAGCTTGAAAATCAAATCTTTTCATGCAACTATTTTCTTTTTTTACCTCTCAACATGTTTCAAGATTCTTTGAAGTTCTCGAAAAGGTAAGATAAAAGGCTGAAATTCTTACCTCATAAAATTTTTCAAACTTATTCTTATTTAAAGAAATTGATGTTCATTTAATCTAACCTTAAATTCAAATGTTAATCAAGATGATATGAAATTAGAAGTGATTCATTGTGTTTTCATTTTTGTTGTTGTGACTGTCTTATTTTGTGAACAAATTAGAAATAATTTATTTTAAAAACGTGAAAGTACACGTACGCGAGTTACATATCTATTAAAATGGTGTATACTCCGAATGCGTGTTTCTTTTCTTTCTTTTTTTCTTTCTTTAATGTCGCTTTGAATGTTGTTATGCCGAAAGTAGTAGGTAAATTTAAAATCCATTTAAAAGAAATAAAGATGCAGAAAGTAAAATTTTGCATAACATTTTTTTACACTTCTGCCTACTTGGTTAAAATAAAGAAAGGAGACATGCATTCTAAACAAATGTTCACGAGAGCCATCTCATTGTTTAATAACTCATGGTTACGGTGACTTACATATTTTCTTTTATTACACCCTTTTTGATGGCAGTCATAGCAGTGCCTGCTTTAAGCTATATTTAATTTTAGGTTGTGGAATTGCATTATATGATACCAAAAGATTTTTGTGTTCTTTCGAAGTTTTTTTTCTAGTCTTGTCTGACCCCCTAAATATGTGTATTTTTGTTTTGTGTCATTTACTTAAATTAACGACATTTCTTTCACTTTCAATACTGTTGTTATGTTCTTTTAATCCATCAAAAAATGCTCAGTTGACTTGGCTTCGGTCTTGCATTAATAACAAAGGAAAATAAATCAATTTTAATGCACACTACCTCCAACCGGAGATGTATTTGTTTTATTTAACGAACGGCTAATTTTTATTCATTAAAGGATCATTTAATTGAAATATGGACATATCCCGAAATCTTATCTGACTCTGAATGTCATTTGAAGAGTATCATATATCTTTAATATGAGGAGCTTATTAAAAGTATTGCCCTCTGTTCTTATAGTAGCTCGGATAAATAATCTTAAACGCATGAAAAAAAATTAAACAGCTATGTTACTTGAGAAAATTACTACCCGACGAAAAGCATTGAAATTCCCCAATTCTATATTTGAGCACAACCCTCTGATTGGTCGTATTCAGGTCACCTTGGCTGCCTCGAGTACCCTACAACATATAGCTAAAACCACCTGAGGTGTGCCGAATGGATTGGAAGTAATAATATATTTAGAAGCATCCAGAAATCAAGGTAAATGATAGAATGAAATTCCGGACTTTGGTTCAAATTATTCAAATTGTAGGTATTCTGTTCGTTTAACTGAAATGTAATTGCAATGGAATATGCTAATTATTTTATTTTAATGTGATCAATATCCTTAATACGCATATAGCAGATAATTCGAACATAAAAGATAAAATATGCACGCAAATATTTAACATGACCATGAATCCATTTTGAACTGATGTGGATTGCGCACTAACAATTAATTCATGGATTTGAATTAATGATAAATGAGGTACTTTGAGCAATGAGCTTACTAGATGATACATCCGCTTCCCGTATGAAAATAATACACTGTCCATGTTTTGTTATGGGAAACCCAAAATATGTGTCGGCTCAAAAAGTTAGATTAAGAGGTGCACAATTGCAATATGTAATAAAGATTCTCTGAAAGTTTCATCAAATTTCATTCAGTGGTATGAGTGGAGTTGCGGATAAAAAATGGGTACATCATAGCATAAGAGACGATCGGATGGACGAACAGACTCACGCACATACCAATTACTATATACCCTCCCGCTTTTCACGCTATAAATATAATATCAGCGTCATTTCCCTCAGCAAATCTACATATAAGAGATGTTAAGTTTATTATCTACCACAAGATTAAATGTCAAAAAATTGACAACAGGAACCCCTATTTGTTTCCTCAAATTAAGAGTTAAATTGTGTATTTGATGTAAATAAAATGATTCCACCAAACAAGCTCTGTCCTTGTTTGACTCAGGGACGTCTGTACAAATCAAATGTTAATGGGAAGCATACACTACATACACAGAAGGTAAATGTATTTTATTTAACAAACTAATAAAAATCATTTATTTATAGAACATTCTTCAAGTGTTTTAATCAAGTGTTTTTGTTCGTATATCATTGTTGTTGATGCTCTCCCTACCCTTGAGAGTATTGACTTGAAGGAATTTTAGTTGTTTCATGTGAGGCACTTATCACTTTAACCTCTTAATTTTTTTTACAACAATTCCATCCCTTATCAATTAAAAAGCAAACAATTTCCTTGTCAGTGTATATATTCTCTCTAAATATTCAATTCGCAGTACAGTTAAGGTGCGCAATGGAAATATCGACTAAATTTTGAATTTTGAATTTAAAAATGTATTCGTAATCGGGATGGCGATTATTTTTAGTACATTATTTATATCGGATAATTGTAATTATGATTAACAACTACATGTTGAGGACGATTATATTTTATATTTAGACTAGTCATGTGATGCGGCAGTCACGCGATTTTAGCACATTGACTTGAAGAATTGATGTTACATATAAATATCACTAGTGCAAGGACATAACCATAGAGGACATTTCCAAGTTTAGTATAAAAATATTTTCAATACGCATTGAAGTTTCTAAAAAGTGCTGCGATCCTGTCTAAATTCTGCAATTTCATTGTTAAAATTATACTTGTATGACCTAATGCTATATTTTTTGCTGGTCAGCGGCATGACATATTGATATAATTATATTGTTTTTAAGATTTCATCAGGATCGCAGCACTTTGCAGATACCTTAATAGTTCCATAGTTGAAATTTAAAATTTAAGCTTACTTTGATCCATAGAGTGTATGCCCTTGCACTAGATCGATTTATTAAGAACCCCCACATTACCCTCCGATGTACTTGCATACAAATATACGGCAGTGTCAATTAAATACGTAATGTACAGAAAATATATTAATAAAATAGTAAAGAAGACACATTACATTCAAGTTATTGGCCCATAGAATATATATAATATATAAATCATATACTATTAATTAGAGAATACATATCTTGTTGATTAAATATTACTTGATTTGTCTCTCACTGCATACAAACTACGTCACGTTGTAAGAAATGACGTCATATTGACAAGTGTATTGTGATCAGTGACTTGTTTATAACTTGCTATGTGGGATTTAACTAACGACAAAACAACACGCTGTTGTAAGTTTTTATGTAGTTTGATGATTTCTTACTGGTTAAATTAGCAGATAAAATCATTTTGTGGTATTTTAAAGAAATGTTGTATGACGTATATTGTGAATGATGTCATAGTCAAGTTTTCCCGTACAAGTTAGGCTCCGCCTCCTTTTTGTAACCTTAACTGTGCTGCGTTTTAGAACTGTTTTAAACAAATTTGCGTATCTGATTGATCCAAATATTATTTTCCATATTTAAAAAAGCACTTGCTTCTGTGTTTGGTCCATTTGAGCTTTAATTACATATTTCGTTTTAATTTAAAAAATTGCCATGAAGGTGCCAATTTAAGTTTCTTGTTTATTATTCTTTTACAAGAAAAATGGAAAACGAAATATCTTTGTTGTATGTCTCTAATGAGCTTCTACGGTTTTGAAATATAGTAACAACATATGATTCAATTTGATCGATTGATAACAATAATTTGTGATATATACCATGGTGACTTTACACTACATTGGTATAGACACTCTCATAAATTTGACACTCATGTAAACTTTCAGAAAGCAGTTTAATTAAGAAAGCCTTTATTTTAAGGCCTGCCTTATTTGACGAACTTTTCATTAAAAAAATACCTGAAATGAAATTTCTATGAAATTGCCGAGAATATTCATAAAATGCTCCGATCTCTTTCATCTAATTGACTGACATTACGAATTAGTGTGTTTAATTTTTGGATTATAAATCTATTTATTTATTTATTTATTTTTGAATTAAAATATTCTTAACAAAATTTCTATGTTTTAAATTTGTTTGTCATTTTATTATACGTCTCAGCAGCGGTGAATCTACTTCTGGATGAGTTAGAAGTGCTGTTTTAGTGCACATATAAAATATTGAGACGTCATTGATTGGTAATGAAGTTCATTTTTTTTTCATTCAGTTCTTGGCCAACAATTGAGCTTAAAGTAGCTCAGATAAATCATCTAAAACGCATGAAAAAATCGTATAAACAGCAAAATGTAACTTTAGAACATTATGATTAGCACGAGACCGAAAAGCAATGAAATTCCCCATTTCTATATTTGGAAACAAACCTCTGAAGGAACGTATTCGGGTCTGCCTCGGGTACGGTATAGCTAAAACCACCTGAGATGGGCCGAATGGCTCGAAAGTAATAAAAATCCCCCTTTCTATATTTGGAACATCCGGAAGTCAAGGTAAACGATGGCATGAAAATCCTCAATTTGGTACAAATTTATTCAATATTGTAAGTATGCCGTTCGTTTATAAAAATAATTAATAGCTATCAAATATTATTCTTATAATTTTATTATAGTGGTAATCAATATACTTAACATATGGCAGATTTATCGAGCATGACAGACCAAAAATGCCCGTATATATTTAACATGGCGATAAATCTATTTTAAATTGATGTAAATTGCGCCCTTAAATTATTCATGGTTTTGCATTAATGATACAATAATGATAAAATAAAAGTTCTAAACCACGATAATATCAGCATCATGCATTTCCCCAAGAAAATTGTAATATTAGAGATGTTGAAATCATCTACCACGTGGTCAAATGTCACAAAATTGACAATGGGAACTTCATTTTTCATCTTCAAATTAAGAGTTGAACTGTGTATTTGATGTAAATGAAAAGATTACACACAAAAAGTTATATTCATCAAATAAAGTTGGTGAGCTCTGCACCTGTTGGACACAGGTGCGTCTGCACAAATTAAATGTTAATGTGAAATATACACAACATAAACAAAAGGTGAAATATACGTGGCAATCTAATTAAGATTAGACGTTAGATCCGCGCGCAGACTCGCTACACTAACAAGTATGCGAGCAGATCTAGCATATCATTTTAATTAGATTGGATTGATAAGGTACTTAAAAGATTTGTTTAATACATGTTTATATACAAGTTTTTGATACATATGTGTTTCAATCTTTGTGAGCTGTAACAAGGCAAATCAATACTTCATTTTACAATTAAGTTCGCTCAAGACTTACTATCTAGGATTTCAATCAAAACAAAAAAATATTATACAGTTGCTGGTGATTTTGAGATCAATATGGTGCATTAGCCAACAGAGAACAATATTCAGCGAGTCCAAATGCGAGGTTTATATTGTACTATGGGAGGTACACTTATTCCTAATTTAATGACATGCACAATTTAACATAGTTTGAACTTTTGTCATTGTGTGTTTTCCCTAAAATGAAGAGTTCCAAAACTTGAAGGATTTGTGTGCTACATTTTTAAAATGTCTGTACATGCTGTTGTACACATATATTCTGAAACAAGTTTGGATAAACAAAGCACCGAGAATATATGTTTAGTAATTTTTTGTATATTTTTCTTTGAATTACACAAAAATTAATTCTTTAGTTGATATTTGTTTAAATCCCTGGTAATACATGGGGATTTTTGTTGTCTGTGAACATCTGATGGCACTATAATCTTAAATTGAGAATATCTTGAAACACTATCAGTAGGTAAGGTATGTTACATATGTCCTTAAGTGGTAGTTTTAAATAATTCACGAAATAATGTATAATAATTCTAAAATTAATCTTAAATGGCCATAATTATCCTCATTTTTTTTCCATAAATGAGAGACAAATGGCTTTTTGACAAATACAAAGGTAGAAACAGATACATGTATGATTGAAGTTCATATCTATATAATTTGATAAATATTGTTGAAAAAGTGAATACAGGTTAAATTTTATCTAAATGTATATTTCAGAGATCAAAGATTCAAAGATAACGTTAGATCATGGGAGATTCACCTAGCCCATCGGTGTTGTACTTTGACCCAAAAAAATCTACAGAAAATTTCGCACGACTCTGTCAGTTCTTATTGACAATATGTAGTGACGTCATGAGGGATATTCTCAGCCATTATATAAAGCCAGCTAATCTAAGAAGAGAACTGGACCAAAATAGATCAAAAATGAGTAAATTAAATGCACAGGAAAGGGACTTGTTGTATCCTCCACATTCATCTACCAGTAGCGTTCCGCCAATAAGATCCAAAGATCTGGATTTATCTTTACTATACAAGATTTTGCGCAATTTATGCAATATTTCGACTCATATAGCTGGTTGGGGAAATCAACCTCGTCCATCTGATTTTTCCTTGGCTGCATGCATAGAAAGGATCCGTATTTTACGTAATTCCATCTCTGGACACTCTACTGATGGTACTGTTGAAGATGTGGAATTCGAGGATACCTGGAGAGAGTTAAGGACGTCGGTTGTGGAGATTGAGAAAGAGGTTATCGGTAGCGATAGATATAAAAGAGGGATAGACCATTTGTATGACTGTGATTTGAACCCGACAAAATCCAAGGAATATGTGGCCCAAATTCGGAGATGTTCAGGTAAATAAGTAGATTAATTCTATTATTTATTGAAATACTTATCGTTGTTCTTCTTCTTTATTCATTACACGTAACAATAAAATTTTAAAAATTACTTTTAATATGCAATGAGCTTGGGAAAACACGATTTGCTTTCTCTTAACATATGTATGTTTTTTTAAACTAAGAATGAAAATTAAAAGACGTTTATGGTCAGACTACACGTTCCTCAAATATATCTCTGGTATCACTTGGTATTAAATAATATTTATCATTCTCGTATGATTTCTACATTGCTTTCAATATGTTTATAAATATAAATAAATCATAATTTTTATATGGGCCATTCAGATGATTACAATAAGCGATATTTAACAAACATCAAACCGTGGTACCTTTTCCAAATGCCTGGAAAATATACCCTAATTTTTTTGTGTGAGGAAAAATGTTTAAGTACCTAGACTTCAATGACAAATTCTTGGAAAAAATTATAGATTTTGTCTGACCTTAAAAAAATTTGTTGAAGATATTTTGATAAAAAAAACTAAAAAACCGCGTAATGCTCAAACATGTATCAAAAACGTATAAAAATACTACAAGTAAACACAGTTTATAATCAGCATCAATATTCTTTTAAATTTGATGCAATTTAATCTTTGATATATGCAATACTTTATGGAGTTACCTTTCTTTTCTTATAAAGTGGCAAGAAATTTCTGTAACCAACGGAATGAACAACACAGTAATAGTTTAGTTTATAAGTCGCATTTGATTCACCGCTTCGCGGTTTATGAAGCGTTTACTGTCCCCCGTTATGTTTTATCGTATAATATAAGTTAAAATAAGGTTCTTTCCTTAAAAATATAAGAAATAGATGGACCTCTTTTTAATGTTAGGAATTCAAACTACGACAAATCATTAAATAAAATACATCTATCTGCAATGCATTGTTAATTCTTTTTTTTATTTAATTCAGTTCACTATTATAGTATTTTTTCTTAGGAATATACATGTGTGTATCGTATGTGTATGGCACCTGAAACGAAAATGCATGCAAGACATAAAATAAAACAAGCAAAAGAAAATAACTTTTTATAATTTAATTAAATATTCATTTAAGAATATTTTTTTCTGAAACACAAAGAATTGTCTATTGTCCCAAACAATACTTTTTAAAAAAATCACTTTTTGAAAACAGACGAACAATCCATCTTTGCAGATAGGAAATGGGAAAGAGGAATACTTAACAAACTAGCATGGATTTACATATCATATATAGTTTTAATTTTTGGTTCATGAAAGATTTATGTAATCCTTAATTCATACCAAAAGGCAAAGAGTGTAAACAAGTCTTTGCTCATTGGTCATATTTCTATCACCAGAATTCAAAAGTTACAGTAATGATACATCCCACAGCTTATAAATGTCAATTTCAGAAGACTCGAATAAAATCCATATCGTCCCATTCTTACTGTAAGCAATCTTAATGATCTCAGTGCGTCTGTTAGTTTTACAAATATTGTGTACAAAGTCACCATTACTGTCCAGTAAGTCAATGGACTGATCATGTCCACAAAGTAAATGACCAGCTTTGTTGAAAACCGGAGTTATTATTCCGACCTTGTCCATGTCGACCGTGCATTTCAGATTAAAATCTTTGTTTAAAATGTATAAATGACTGGAATTTGCCAAGGGATCAACATTTGTGAAAATAAAGTTTTCGTTACTATTCTGATACAAACTCGATTGAGGATGTTGCAAGTTGGGGCTTGTACCTGTTAAAGGTAAAGTCCAATTACCAAGGAAATCTCCATTTTTAGTGTATTGAAAAAAAGTACCAAATGAACATTGAACAAGATAATTACCAGATAGCATAAAACATACACGGCAATTATCAGTGAAAAGTTCAGGAATATTAAACATCTTGCGGACTACGCCATTCTCCCCAGCAGCTATCAGTGAATTTTCCGAAACAAATACAGCCTCACCGTCGTCATTAACTGTTATGTTACTAACATATAATCCAGAGGCATACTCTTCAGGTATTTTAATTTCTTTGTTGATACCGACGTCACTAAGAAGATATAACGTGTAGACAAATGGTTTCTCAAAGGAACGATTGAACGAGACTGGGTCGAAGTTAGGAACCAACGTCCAACATTTGTTGTCCCTCGTTACAAGCATGGAGAAGTGAGATACGGGTGAGGAGGACTTGAATTTTATAGTTGTTGCTGTTGATTTGTTTGTTGTGCACGTTGATGTATCGATAGTAATAGTCTGACTACAGTTATCATTCAAGCCTGTAACAGAATGCAATTTATATATTTCACATCTTTAGGATTTGTTTTACTACTTTGAATGCATTTCTTTAAAATTTCAATAACCAAATAGAAAAAAATAAACAAAATGATTGAAATTTTCATTCGTCGTACAATTACTGAATGATGATGTTTCCTTTTCCTGATGTAATCTCAACTCTGTCGTTTTCAACTCTTTCAGCATACATGTATCAGATTTAATCGCTGTTAGTCCCTCTACGATTTCTGATGAGTGGCAAGTAAGAAAAGAAATTCCATTTTCAATTACGCCAAAATTTAGTGATCATATTTTAATTCATAAATATAAAAAGAAAAAAACAAGCACACTTGTACAAGAGGTTTGGATGAATTTGGACCCCCTAGTCAGGTTGGTACGAAAAGTCAATGAAACAAAGGACCCCCTCCCCCCCCCCCAACTTACACAAGTCATCCATACACACACAAAATGTACTTCACGTTTGAGGAAGTATACGATTTTTTTGGGGGGGGGTTTCAATAAATTTCTAAGTGGGTTGGATTATTTAGTCCTCTACCGGTGAATCTGGGGGACTATAGTTTTCCTCTGAGTCTGTCCGGACGGCATCTGTCCGTGTGTCTGTCCCACTTGAGAGATCTTCCTCAAATAAGGTATGTCAATGAGAGAGAGAGAGAGAGAGAGAGAGAGAGATGGTAATTCCACTTAACAATTTTATTTTATATTTAAATAATGAAATAAAATTTGATTTCATCTGATTTTTCAGGTGTAAAGTATAACTTACCAGAAAAGCTGGCTTCTAAAATTGCTTGCTTTTCTTCTAAACTTTCCAACCTCACTAAAATATATTATCAAGAGTTAATTTTAAATTAAATTGTAGCCATTTGTACCATGCATTGTGCATTTAGCAAGAGGATAGCTGTTAAAATTGATAAAGTTTGACAAATTCAACTACATGATAATGAGGATTGATTTTCTAGAAATAACTCTTACAATAAATCTTGAAGAGGTATAAGGGAGACCAATTTTTGAAATTAAGACGCAGGTAGAGAATAATCCTTATTATAAAAACTAAGGAGGAAAAAATAGAAGGAAACGCAAAAAATTTTTTTGTTTATAGAGTTATTTTTAAACATATTAAAAGAGGCCCATGGGCCTTAAAAGTCACCTGAGTATCATGTAACAACTGTCGAACAATTGAATTTGGTTCGGCACCCAACCCCAAAGGAACCACTGACCCTGAGGCCACTTATTTCAAAAGTTTTGGAAATTTTATTATAAGTTTTATTTCATCGTAAATGGTTGATTAATACCAAAGAGCAGATTTCAAAGCACTAATTTATTTTCAGAATATGTACAACCCCCCTCCCACCCCGATACCCCTGACCCAGGGGGCATGAAATAAACCATTTTGCTACATGAACCCTAGAGAAAAGGAAAAGATTTTCGAAGTATTCATGAATTTTCACTATATAAACTAAATAGACCCGCCCTAGCACTAGAACACCTGACCCTGGGGCCATGAATTTCACAATTTTGGTAGAGGACTCAATGCTCATTACATTCATACTAACAGTTTGACTGCTTGATGTCCAGGAGTAAAGATTTTTAAAGATTTCATTAATTTTAGTGGTTTTTGCCCCACCCCTCAGGCCCCAGGGGGTCGAGGACCATAAAATTCACAATTTTTGTTCCCCTTTATTGATAGATGCTGTATACAAATTTTGCTTGAAATTGGTTCAGTGGTTCCAGAGAAGAAGCTGAAAATGTTCAAAAGTTTACGACCGACGAACGACGAACGACGTACGACGTCGGACGAAAACGGATAGCATTAGGTCACCTGAGTTTACTCAGGTGACCTAAAAATAAATTCATATTTTTAGATGTACCAACTATTATCTATTACCTAGTGTTAGTTGTTTTAACAAATGTCATTATATATTTTTGCTGCATATTCTGTTAAATTAACTTACCTCTTTTAGCCTTTGCTTCCTCTTTTATTTTGATGTGAAAAAGAAGAGACATGCATACATTATATAAATTGTTCACAGTTGAGATATTTCACATCTACTTACGTCATTCAGTTGAAATTTAATTTAGACTTAGAAAAGCATATTTTACCTTCTACGACATCGATTCTCTCTAAAAATAAAGAAAGAAAAGGAATATCATTTTTGGTACAATTCTAAATGATAATTGATGGTCACATTTTGAAAGGCGTATTTTAATCAATCGATCTTGACTTACCTCGTTTAACTTTCAGTTCCCCTAAAAAGACATAAAATAGGATGTGAGAAAATATCTTTTTCCGAAAAAATATATACATGTATAGCAATTTTTTGTTGCAAATAATGCATGTTAGAGTGATAAAATATGTTCTCATATGAAATGAATCAACAAAAACAACAAATAATCATTATTGTCAACATAACAACGACCAAAAAAGGAACAATAGGCCCAATAGCCACATTGCTCACCTTATCGATGTTGCTAGGAAAAAGCTGAAATCATTATCAAAAAATTTAAATCTTAAAGGGGAGGGGTCTGTGTTTTGAACAAATTTGAATACTTCAATCTACACTAAGTAAGGATTTTTACATATAAATTCTAAAAGTACGGCCCTACCTTAAATGAAAAAAAATGATTAATAGATAGTTATATTCACCAGTACATCTCCGAATTTGAGCCACATATTCCTTGGATTTGGTCGGGTTCAAATCACAGTCATATAAATGGTCTATTCCTCTTTCATATCTATCGCTGCCGATAACCTCTTTCTCAATCTCAACAACCGTTGTTCTTAACTCTATCCAGTAATCCTCGAATTCATTGTCATCAACCGTACCATTGGTAGAGTGTCCAGAGACTGAATTTCGTAAAATGCGGATCCTTTCTATGCATGCAGCCAAAGAAAAGTCAGATGGACGAGGTTGATTTCCCCAACCTGCTATATGTGTTGGAATATTGCATAAATTGCGCAAAATCTTGTAAAGTAACGATATATCAAGATCTTTGGATCTTATTGGCGGAACACTACTAGTAGAAGAATGCGGAGAATACAATAAATCTTTTTCCTGCTTATTCGTTATTTTTTCCAGTTTTGATTTATTTTGATCCAATTCTGTTCTTAGATTGGCTGGCTTTATATAATGGCTGAGTATATCTCTCATGACGTCACTACAGATTGTTACCAGGAACTGGCAGAGTCGTGCGAAATTTTCTGTAGATTTCTTTGGATCAAAGTACAACACTGAGGGGCTAGGTGCATCTCTCATGATAACTTTTATACCGTTTTCTTTTGTAACACTAATCTCTGAAAAATACATTTAAATGAAATTAAATTTAATCTGAAATCTACACTTTTAAAAATATTAATTCTAAAAGTTATCTAAATATTTGCGTCTTTATTCTTTCCCAATTTCTATTTGTTATCAAATATATATATGGTGTTATTAAATTAAGAAAGGTATTCATTATTAAATTATTTTATCAATTTAAGAATATTATAAGATAACTATCCCTCTGCATTATTTAATACAAGCACAAAAATCATTTGAGTTTAGAATAATATGGCCTTGCGTTGCCCAGTATTTTAATTTTTTTGCTTTATTTTTTTATTGAAGATACATTAACAACCATTAATTTAAAAAAAACATTTAGGTACTTTGTAAAACAGTTATGCCCCCCTCCCCCAAATGACTGGATTTTTTTCTTCCAAGTCCAAGGGACATACATGTAACTCTGACAAAAATGGCTCGATCGTGCCAAGAAAAGAACTTAAGTTAGATACCTCTACACCAAATATCATTTCAATATGTACAACCTCTGCAAAGAAAATGAACAAAAACTGTAAATTGATGGATTTTTTCAAAGTCCAGGTTCTAAGCATAACTCTGTCCAAAATGGTCCGATCGTACCCAAAACAAAATTTGACCTAGATATTATTATGATGAATCTGTATACCAAATTTCATTTCAATATGTGCAACATCTGAGAAGAAAATGAATGTCAGTAAACTGATGGTGGACAGACAGCAGCACAGCAATATCCCCATCCTTCTTCGAAGTGGGGGGGGGGGCATAAATATTACAGCTATTTGAAAAATTTCAGAAATTTTATCTATTGAATTTGCACAAATAATTATTAAATCGTTGACAATTCAACTTTTAAGACAAATGTGATTTTATTGTCAAAAACTTGGTGGGCCTATTTAATCATGCAGATGATTTTTAAAGGAACATTTTGTGGGTCGTATTTAGCCTCTGTTATCGTCTTGTGTAGTGTAATTGATTCTACTATTAATATTTAGTGCATATTTTTAAAACTGTATGTAGTTTTTTTTAATTGCACGCATGCATACAGTACATTTTATATTAGTTAGTACCACTACGTGAACGATCTGCTATATGATATACGAAATATATATCGTCAATTCTCAATACATGTATATATCGGGTTCCATTATGTCGATCGCGGTACATTCCAAAAGTTCGGATGCATAGGTCATATCCTTTTTGTTGAAGGACTATCTGCCTGTCGTCTAAATATGTTGACCTTTGATATATCCGTTGGGAAAAAATTATTTGTGTAAAACGTAATTAAAAAATTTATATTCCCGTTTTTATTTTATTTTGACCATTGAATTTATTATATATAGTACAAGACATATTTTAAAAAAAAATCCTAAATTTGTGATATTGTTTAGTTTTCATGTAAAATGTTACATCACAGGCACCTGAAGTATGGATAATAACCCCCCCCCCTTTTTTTTAATGAAAAAAAAATGTAAGAGTGTATAATATCTCAAAAATATATAATTTCCCCGTCAAACACATCTATATGTCGTTATATGCAAGCAGATCGTACTTTTTCTCACGTTTAAAGAATGGCCTTATTCGGTATAATAAAAATACACAAGGTAAGAAACAAAAGTTGTAAACAAACGGGGAACCCCTACTTCGAGACAGATTACCAAGGTAATAATTAATGTTACCTATCATAATTTTGCAATCACTCTGTCTGGGAGATGTTCTTTGAT
>PRKT01000804.1:204499-222765 GCA_003671525.1 Saccostrea glomerata
AAAAAAAGGGGGGGGGGGGGGTTATTATCCATACTTCAGGTGCCTGTGGTTACATCAGAAATAAAAATTGAAGTCCAAGTCAACTACAAGCTTCCATGTGTTCCAATACCGCAATGTACAATGAGACTCTCCAATGTAGGAAGTAATTAATGACTTCGTGTTTTAAAAATAGATTACATATTAAACGATGCAAGCTTCGATTAAAAGGTTTGGCCATCGATAGGTTTATGAATATCATTTAATGAAAGGTTTAAGCAAAAATTTGGAATCACACTTTTTATGCAAAACAATTAAGTTCGATACAATGAGACACCAGTATATAGTTTTATATTTCCAAGACATTAATTGATATTTACAAAACATACTTAATTTAAAGTAATAAAAAGATTACCTGAAGTACAAAAGAATCTTTCCCATCGCTAAATTTACATTTTGCAATTTCCCATTACTAAATATACATTATAAGTAATTTTAGAAAAGGGGAATCCCATTGTCATATGGTAAAATGTTGAGTGGAGTTAAATTGTGCGGCTTCGTGGAATGGAGTCTGTATTTTAGCGGAGTGAAAGGTTTATTAACTTGGTATATGCAGTCTTTTCAATGACATGTCGTAGTGGATTTCAGAAAAAAGAAAGAATGAATTAAAATGAAAAAAATTAAGATGAATTTTCATGAAAAATAAAAGTTGTAGTAATTTTACCAAATAAAATATGTATATCTGAAATTCATGATAAAATAATTTGATTTACTATAGCAAAAAGTTTAAATTACTATAATTAATTATAGAACTTTTATTTAGGGAAATGAGAAACAACATGCTTTAAAAATATTATGTTTCTGCAAACAAGAAGAGAAATATTGCCTGGTCATATAATGACTGCTATTCTTTTTAATTAATCCTCTTTTTGGGGTTTAATTTAAAATTTCATACAGATGAAAAGTATACTTCATGATTTCCTATGTGATTTAACCAGAAAGATAACTTACGAGTAAATAGACTGGTATTGCCTGTCTTTACCGTACGCAGGATATGTATATCGGATATCAGACAGGCAGGCCAGTCTAACGAGTAAATATTAAGTATTGATTTACTTTGATATTTAGGGGTGTTGCTAAAACGCAGAACGGAAAACGGAACGGAAAGCGGAAAGGAACGGAAAACGGAAAATTAATGTCAAGCAAATATCCTAGATAGATCATTTTATTATACCTCTGTGAATTTTTTCTATATAAAAATATGACGAATAAACAATTCATGCTATCTTTTCCAAACAGCCCGTACCGTGAAATAGTTTTTGTGCTATCTGCCCATGGTGAAATAGTCATCAAACTATTCACCGGCAGCATTCTGTTTCCCTCGCTTTTCATCTCGGAAAACTTCTGATTTAATACGGATTGTGATGTATATATTATGACGTAACAAATATGACGTAACAAAAGTGAATTCAGCATCGGTATAATAAAACACCTATCTACTGACTACTCGGACAATAGCAGGTTTGTCGTCCCCCTCAACAGCAAAGTTTGCTGTCTTGGGGGACGATAAACTTGCTATTGTCCTCATAGCCAGTAAATAGGTGTATACTATATAATTCATACCAAAAAAGCAATAATCTTGATATAAAAGTCATATCTACTGAAAATTTATCGTTAAACATGATATACTCATGAATTATGCACCCCTAACTTAAGAACTGGCACTTGTACATGTACTTGCTATGGTCAATAAAATACATACTAACTAGACTCAAATTCTGAGTATTCATCAGAACGTTTCGTACAAATCCATTTTTTTTTCTTTAAAAAAAAGAGAGCCCATTCATAAAGAGAAATATGGTCTTGAATTGAGGAAAAGGACTACAGGTACATGTGTATCCATGTACTGGTATACATACATGTACATATTTCTACATGTGTAAAGACAAAAAACCCAACTATTTTTGACATTTACATGTAGCTTATGCATGCAGTGAAGAATCCAGGAATCTTGAAAGAAGGGTGCGTGTGTGCAGTGTGCGGACGGGGTAGGGGGCAACAGCAACACCAAAAAAAATTGATTTATTAAATCTTATGTTTATTTTGGACACAAAAGTCCCCCTCCTTCCCTTAAATCCGCCAGTGGCATGATTTGCATATTAAGAAATTCAAAAATGATAAGCTGAAACAATAAAGGAAATTCTTGCAAATGAATTTAACACATGTTAACTTTTTCTTTAATTGAAGCGACCTAAATTTGTATAAAATTTTAATATCATTGTTCCAATCGAGGTGTTTATCAGAGCTAGCCTGACAGGGTTGCCTCTAATCATAATCTTCAGATTTTTTTAAGATATCAAATATTTGCCTACTCCCGTTTTTTATTCAGATAATACTTTTTTGCTTTAGGAATGTTCATTGACCCCCCCCCCTCCCACACACACGCACTTTTTGTTAATGTAATTAAGGCTGGTTTAAATTAGATCTATATTTAATGTCACCTATAAACTTCAAAACCTATGAGGGAGGAAGGGAAAAATGAAAAAGAAAATAGGAATTAAGAAAGTGTAATGTAAATAGTGTTTACCAAGTTTGAATTTGGCGCCATTAGTTGGCAGGTCACGTGACTACCACTGTAAGGGTATATAAACGTCACAACGCTAGCGTCAGCACATTCAGTGTTGATTTGGCTTCAGAAGCGGAAGGTTGTGTTAGGTAAGGAGTTATCGGTAAGCCGACAGTTTCCCATAAGAGAACGTGGATCAAGCATCCTTACTCTCGCGGGAAAAGCTCGACTAGTCCTCAGTGGACATAAATATATAAAAAGAATAAGTTTCTTAAGTATTAAGTGCTGAGTAGCTGAGTACTCATTTGTTGAGCACTTTTTGAGAGGAAGGTTTTACTCATTAGTTGAGTAGTATTTTGAGTATTGTAAATTTGTATTTTGTTAGTATATCTTAGTTAGTATTTTTATAGTGATTTTTAACAGTGATTTGTTTTGTTAGGTAATCAAGGGTAATCATTTTTTATTTTATACGAACTCGTATCGCCTTATTTGTATATTTTGTAGGTGATTATTTTTTTGTATATATGTTCGCCGTATCTGTATATTTTGGCAGGCGATTATTTTTAAGGTATTATTATTTTTGAGTCTCGGTCTCAGTTTAATAACTGAGGGATCCAGTAAAAGAAGAGAACACGTTACATAATTTTTGGTGGCAGCGGTGGGATCCTCGAGACTCAGGTTTTGTTCTCTCAAGATGGATAAGAGTTTAGAAGAAATACAAAGCGAAATCACTGCCCTTGAAGGACAAATTGAGCAGATCAGGATTGAGAACTCATTTATGAGAGAAACTGATAGATTTGGCCATCTACCCCTAAGCCGACTCATGCTCTGTGTAATCCAGAAGATGAGCCTTATTCTGGACTAGCGTCAAGGCGTCCTTCCGAGTACGCAGATTTCTCGGGAAGTGAGATTAGTGATCAAGAAGAGTACAATGGGACCAAGCCTGAAGTTAGATTCTCAACAGCAAAATCGGAGCTGAGAGGAGAAGGAACTTTTGAGTCTACAGTAAGAAACTCAGAAGAAAGGAGAAGAAAAAGTAGTTGGGAGGAGTTCCCAAAGCTGGAAGAAAATGAGAGTCGCCCATATGTATTGAGAAGAGAAGACGGCATAACGATGAGGCGAAATCGTTCACGTGAGAAAAACAGAGCAAGTGATAAACAAGGAACGAAATCCGACTCAACTAATGAGTAAAACCTTCCTCTCAAAGAGTGCTCAACAAATGAGTACTCAGCTACTCAGCACTTAATACTTAAGAAACTTATTCTTTTTATATATTTATGTCCACTGAGGACTAGTCTAGCTTTTCCCGCGAGAGTAAGGATGCTTGATCCACGTTCTCTTATGGGAAACTGTCGGCTTACCGATAACTCCTTACCTAACACAACCTTCCGCTTCTGAAGCAAAATCAACACTGTGCTGACGCTAGCGTTGTGACGTTTATATACCCTTACAGTGGTAGTCACGTGACCTGCCAACTAATGGCGCCAAATTCAAACTTGGTAAACACTATTTACATTACACTACTCCCTCCTAAGAGGAATGCGTCCCGCATTTCTAAATTCTTAAAATATCACTTTATTAAACTCTTGATACCAAATCTAACTCAAAAACAAATTCTGGCATTTATCTCAAATATAGCTCAATTATGTCAAAAAGCTTTCATCACATATCAATGTACAATACAATATCCATTACTACTCAACTGAAAAAGCACCGGTTAGTTCGTATATAAAACCAGCTACATTCGATGGAAGCGGATCATGGCTAGATTACAAATCTCATTTCGAGGCTTGCTCAGAACTAAACAGATGGACTAACAAACAAAAAGGTCTATACCTTGCAGTTTCGTTAAGAGGTCAAGCACAAGGGATACTAGGTAATTTGAGCAGCGATGCTACTCACGATTACTCAATCTTAGTGAAAGCACTGGAAGAAAGATTTCTTCCTGCAAATCAAATGGAATTGTACAGGGTACAATTGAGAGAAAAACGTCAAAAGGCTACGGAAACATTGCCTAAGCTTGGACAAGCGATCCGAAGACTCACAAACTTAGCATATCCTTGAGCTGGTAACGATTTACAAGAAACGTTGGCAAAGGAGCAATTTATTGATGCCCTGATTGACTCGGATATGAGAATACGTATTAAACAAAGTCGTCCAAAGACATTGAATGAGGCAATCAGTCTTGCCGTTGAACTTGAAGCTTATGTTAAATCTGACCGTCGGAATCAAGAGACAAAGAATTTTGCTCGCCCAGTGGCCAGCAATGAACCAAAAGGATCGAATTTTGAGTCGAGAATGAATTCATTGGAAAAGACAATGGAGTCTTTGCTTCGTGAACTTAATCAACTCAAGAAAAGCAGAGTTGTTGCTCATGAGCAGAGGAAGAGTTATGAGAAGAATTCGACACCCCAGAGGCCCCGAAGTCCTATGTCTCAACGGACCTGTTATAGGTGTGGAAAACGTGGCCACATAAGTCTTTATTGTAAGAAACCAAAACCCAACCAAGACAACAGAGGAAACAGAGGGACAAACCATTACTCAAAAGAAAGACCTCAGGATTCCGAAAAAGGTAACAGCAAATTCTCATCTTTGAATACCGAGGAAGAAAAATCAGTCCAAAATAAGGTGGGAATTAGTCGTGACAAGAATGAAGCAGGAATGTTCATAAAGGCAGAGGTAAACCAGCGTCCAGTGAACTTACTGGTGGATACTGGAGCAACAATTAGCATACTTGCGTCCTATGTTTATGAAGAGTTGAAAACGTCTCTCGATTTAACAGAACACGCAAATGACGTCTTGTGCGCAAGTGGATCAAAGCTTAAAGTAGAAGGGAAAACAACTGTTTCGGTCACATTCGACAACAATGATAATGTCTACTCACAGCAAATGACGGTAGCTGATCTGCAAGTGGATGGTGTCATAGGATTAGACTTCATGAGGACCCATTCCTGTGTAATTGACGTACACAACAGTAAACTGAGAATTGGTGAGAAGTCCTACCCGCTATTCTTTGAAGGAAAAATTGGTTGTTATCGAATAGCAGTTACTGAACATCTGAACTTACCCCCACGAACTGAAACAGTCGCAATTGTCGCGTATGCATCACCGGCAATGGATGTTTACCTGAAGAGACTCACATAATTGAGCCGTCCGAAAAGTTTAAGGGTGAAGATCAAATGTTGCTTGGACGAACGCTTACTCATGGAATGAAAGATGTACCTGTACGAGTACTGAATTTATCCGATGATGTAAAGCACATCTATCCTGGAACCATAGTTGGAATAATGACTCCAATAGAAAAAGTAATGAGTACTCAGACGATTTTAAGACAACATGAGAAATTACCTTCATTCTTAAAAGATTTGTTTGACAGAACAGTCATAAACTTGACCAGCGAACAAGCAATGCAGGTTAAGGAATTTTTACTCAAACACGCGAGCGTTTTTGCATCTTCAGAAAAAGATCTCGGACGAACTAATGTCGTTAAGCACAAGATCGATACTGGAAATGCAGCTCCCATAAAGCAGCCATTGAGAAGAGTACCTGTACATTGGCAAGACGAGGTCGACAGACAGATTAACGACATGCTAGAGAGAAATGTGATTCAGCCAAGTTCTAGTCCATGGTCTTCAGGAATAGAATGTACAATTGCATCAGCTTGAGGTTTAGGGGTTGAGCTTCTCCTCACGTCAGAAACAAGCGTTGCTCTTGAACTTCCAGTTTATATGCTTACCATAGAGCCACCAGTATATATGCTTACCATAGAACCACCAGTATATATGCCTACCATAGAGCCATCTGAATGCTGGCTATACATCCCACCGCTGCCACCAATTTTGTAACGTGAAGCGGTCACCCATCCAAGGGTTAAACAGGCTCGCCGTTGCTTGACTTGCCTGATAAGCTGCTAAGCTGCTAAGCTTCGGGTCGAAGCTTCCTGAGCGAGAGGAAGTGTAGCGGACAGTATATAGGGAACTTATACTGCCTCGCCAGTGAGCTAGCTTTTCTGGTGATGCCGTAGAGTCTCTCTCTATATCAGGCAAGTTAAGCAACGGCGAGCCTGTTTAACCCTTGGATGGGTGACCGCTTCACGTTACAAAATTACTTTTTTCTAATTTACATGAATTAAAATACTGTCAACATTTGTAATCACGTTGGCTTATTGCTTGCTAATAATTTTAAGTACACTTGTCACTTTATATGATAGAATAGACTCATAGATGGTTCAAATATTGTTTATTTCTATGGAATGTATAGTTTTTTGTGCTAAAAGTAAAAGCAAACTTTAAAAAAATGTTGATTTATTTGTTTTTTCAGAGTGTCAATTTCTCCGAAACCTACGTGGGCGGATGACGTTTAACTTACTATTAACTTTGGGGCGCCTTATAATAATAAGTTGTGTAAAAAATGTATTGAAAGAAGTTGGACCCCCCTTTCCAAATTAAAAATTTTCTTTTTCGGTTGTCAAGATCTTTAAAGGTAAGTTGAACCAGCATCCCCCCTTTCAAAAGCAATGCGTATGTCACTGGTATGTCGGCGATTTTCGAGAATAAAATACTGAGCATGACTAAATCAACTTATATCTAATGCTAATGAGGGATTAAATATGTATACGATATATCGTTTCTGATAAATTTTGTGTATTTTAAATGATTTAATCTGAAATATTTTCCGTTTTCCGTTCCGTGTTTTAGCAACACCCTGATATTTAGAAAGTAAAAGAATTTCAATCATGAGAACTTCATGTTGTTTCAAACATGCCCCAAGAATGGATGAACTTAATGTCCTATTTCGGATCTTTTTTAGACTTCTCTACCAAGCTGTAAATAAAGTAAATCCAAAATATTTCAACACACGAGAAAAAGCTTGTAACAGAGCTTGGTTATATCAGGTCGATCATATATGTACAAAAACTCATACTTGTGTTTTCACATTTATATTAATGACCTGTTAGGAAAAAAAAAAGAAATATAAGCGAGTTCTAGGGGCCATATATCAGTCACTTTTGCATTTTAGATAAAAAAAAAGATCAAAAATCAGTTCAGTATGGAAAAATTTAAATACAAAAATGGTTCCAGGGTAAGGGGTATTATTTGAACAAACTGAAATCGGAACATCCTTTATAAGTATGCTTTTGAATTAATTTGACATGTTATAGCTATACTGTTCTTAAGAAGAACAATGTTCCTTCACCCCTGCTGAAAGCTCAAGTGAGCTTTTCTGATAACTTTTCACTTTTTCAACTTCCTCTCAAAAACAATCGGGCCAAATTAAAAACAACTTGTTACAAAGGGGGAAATGGAGTTAACATTGTTAAAATTGCAAAATTAAAGAGATTAGACCTCCTACAAGGGGAGATAATCAATCAAGACAAAAATAGGGTGGGATCATTAAAAATCTTTTACTTTAGTTAAGTCTAATTATTAGACTTGTCACATGAAGTCGAAGAAATATGATTTTACTACAAATAATACATGTAGCACTGGTATTAATAGCATGTCTGAGAGAAAACCATGCAAGAAGTTATGGGAGCAAGGATCTCTAATCAACTTCATGTTTTATTTATGAACTTCTTCTAGAATATGAAATGTTTTGCCAACATATTTGGTAAAACTAAGGCACTTTTAATCTTCATGTTTGAGCTTATCTAACATAACAAACACTGATAATTTACTCGGAATTCTTGTGTATTCCTGCAAGTGATACCTGATACACATGGAAAAATATGCTAACAATGTTTAATCACATGTACCAATAAAATCGTACAATAAGATCTATTCAAAATACCCTGAAATATTGGTCACAAGCTTCTACTATCGTAAACTGTCTTTTTTCTCCATGTTCGGTACACCATTAATATTTGCAGGTCGACCTTGAGGACTTAAGCTTTCAAAAGATATAAGATGTATCCAAATTATTCTGTTAGTATGATCCCATTTTCTTCCTCTGTAGCATCCAGTAAGTTCTGGAGAAAAATTAACAAGCGCTGAAATTTCCACATCTGGTTCCGTCTCCAGATACACTTAAAGTAGCACTCAAAGCATGTACCTTTGACAGTTGCTTTAAATGAAAAGGACAGTTTTCGGATTAAATTGAAGTAAACAATAGGAGACATATTTTAATTTAAAAAAAAAATAAATTTCATGCTTGTGATAATGCTACATTAATATATTCCAATTTAAGAAATTGTCATCAAATATCTTTGGTGAGATAATTCACAGATTCTTCTGACTATCTTTGAAGAAAACAATTCTTATTTTCATGAAGCAAAGTAACAGACTAGGGAAAAATGCATGTGGCAAATTGATAGACAGACAAGGCAATTGCTATATTTATACTTAAATTTTCTTTACATGTACTTCTCTGTTTACAGTATAATTATGAATTGCTGTTAGTGTATGAATGGATGAGATTTTAAGCATTCCCAAATTGGGAGCTTGTTTATTTTAAAACATTTTTGTTGGGAGAATTATGTAGTTCCTGATATGCCAAATATTTACCTTCAATCGTAGTGCAATTTAGATGTTTTTAATTTAACCACTACGAAGAAATACAGGTAGGTATTCAATGTGAACTTGTCGAGGATCGAATTTACACGGTTTGTTCTAGAAATGATGTTGTATTCTAAATTATCATGAACACACTGTCTTTTTTGATCAAATGGTATGGTCTGTTGTAGATTTACTACGTATACTTATTAGCTCTCCTGAGCCGAAAGATCAAGTGAGCTTTTCTGATCGAAATATGCCCTTAGTCTTTCGTCGTTTTCGTCGTTGTAAACTTTTCACATTTTCATCTTCTTCTCAAGAACCAGTGGACCAATTTTGACCAAACTTGCCACAATGCATCCTTTGGTAAAGGGAATTCAAGTTTGTTCAAAGGAAAGGCCAAGCTCTATTCCAAGGGGAGAAAATTATAGATTAATAGTATCTTTTAAAAATCTTCTCAAGAACCATTGGGCCGGGAAAGATGAAACTAATGTGGAAGCATCCTCCGGTAGTGTACAGATGCCACCACTGGAATGAAATCAGGGATCTTCACCTAAAACCACCCGGTGAACCTTAAGGTTTATACGATATCATCCAAAGTTATATTCTACACTCCACACAGTGGAACCCACGAAGTAGTGATCAACTCATAAATTCTAAAGCAAACGCTTTAACCACTGCTGAGTCAGAGAGAGAGAGAGAAAGAGAGAGAGAGAGAGAGACTGTTGTTTTGAACATATTTTATTGACACCATGTCAAACGGATTGGACACAAGTTCCAAAAACTTACATAGCCCTTTTGTTCTAAAAGCTAAAACAAAACCAAAATATTGATAAACAGTTGTAGTATAATGTTATTTTAACTGACGTTTGCCGCTAAACACAGACATTCATCAATTGATTACAAAAAGGACAATCAGCCTCGTGCTTTTGATCAAAATTTTGTCTAATGTCACATTGTAACAGCCGGTACTGACTTAATCCTTCTCATTCTATCCCGAGATATCCTGTGTAACAATAGCACATAGTACAGGTAAGAAAATGTTATTCACTTAAATGTTTTTCTTGCTGATTTATTTACATTTCAAATGTATTTTACTTATAAATTATTAATTATTATATTACTTTTACTTTTTATAAGTATGAGAAAAGTTACGACATTCAAAACATTATAATACTGACAGCGGTCAATAGGTTAAGTATGCGTTTTACTCACAGGCACTTGTTTTGGAAATATTTTTTTACCCGTAGTATAATAATAACACAAGGTATCTAACTCCGAATTACACTCAGTCGGTGAGTTACTTAGAAACGCACTGATTTACAATTTCAGATGAAGTGCACTGGCAAACTTTTTATTACCATGAGTGTCTTCTAATTTATCTACACAACCATATATGCATTTGTTTTTATATAACTCCGTAAATAGCGTCAAAAATCTGCCCGCCGAATGGAAAGTTGACTTCAACCATCATTTGTAAATCGAAAATTAATTGAATTATTTGGTAAGACCATGGCAATTTAAAAGATAAATTCTTATAATATATGCATCATAGTTTTCACGTGAAAATTGAAAGCTTAATGTTTGAACGATCAACAAAGGAGCTTTCTAACTACGATCCATTAAAAGAACATCAAGATTGAGTTTTATTTTACGCATCAATTTAAAATTTAGGCACATATTATCGTAACATTTTTATTTAGGGCATCTGATGAAAGGGTTTTGTTATTGATGACATGAATATGAAGTGGTTTTAAGGACACACCAAAGGCTTTTTTTTTCAAGATTTTGTCAATTTCGAGATTTTTGGCTGAGAAAACGATGCTCATTATTTATAATAAGCATCTGCTTTGATCTGTGACTGCCTGATCTTGAAAAGAGCAATAAATCTCTGTGACCACTTGGGGAATTCTTCAATAGCCACACAGAGGCTATCAGTAATTAAACCACAGGGACTCTAGATTTAGGGAAGGAGATTTAACAAGTCACTAATGACCATGAAACAGGAGGTGAAGCTTAGCTCTTGCCATTTTGCCGGGAAATCTTTCTGAATTCAGAATTGAACCTATTTTACTTAATCAAAAGCACCTAAATAGAGAAAAGAACCTCCCATTCTTTTGAATATGCATAGGAAATATGAATAAGTGACAGGTTTCAAAGTTGAATCTCAAAGGTGTCATACATTTCTAGCTTTGTTAGGATTTGTTGTGTAATGGGTTTTTGCCCTCTACTGTAAAGTAAAATCAGACAGTTGGTGGAATTACTTCAAAGGATTAAGCTTCCTTTTTTTGACCAATTTCTCTGAAAACTGGCTAGATTGCGCTTCAAATATGTGTTCATAAAACTGTCTGTATCTCAGATTTTTGTTATCTTGCTTAGTTTTAGAATCATTGTGGGAAATATACAATGGGGCTAATAAATTGGCTACATTGAAGGACAAATGAATGAAACTTTTGAATTAGAAGATTTATTAAAAATCTGAGATACAGTTTTTAAGTTCAATCTTTAAGCTACCTTGAGGCAAAATTATTTGAGGGGTGGAATACAAAAAGTTGATTATGAAATATAAATGCAGTAATATTTACATTAAAATAATAATACTTTTTTAATAAGATATAAATAAAAGATTAAATAAAGATCATTAAATAGTAAATTTAACAAGCCTTCAAATGATATATTCTTTAAATATGTCAACTTTGATAATGAAAGAATTGCAAGCAAATTGAATTTTGTCCTTTTAAAACCTTTCGTGTATCCTTAAAATCGTTACATCAATAGTTGACTTTCTTGAAATGAGGTCGCCCGCGTGGCGCAGTGATTAGATCGTCTGCTCTTGAATCGCGAAGTAAGGAGTCGATCCGTACGTCGAATCCAGTTGTGGAACGAAGAGACCGGTCATTCGGATTAGACTGTTTAATCCAAGGTCTCTAGTCGCAGTACGTGCTGGAACGAATAAGATCCCTCTCTGTTAAATAGTCTGAGTTTTGAATAAAGGACAATTTGCACCACCGGCAAGTGGTGGCGTCTCCATATGAGTGATTAATTCTCGAGAGGGACGTTTAATATCATACAATCAATCAATCTTGAAATGTGTTTTTATATTACCCGGTATTAATGGCTTTATTAATTTTTTTATTTTTTCCCAGAAAAATTAATTTACTGTTTTTGGAACATACAAATAGTCAACCAATGTAAAGTAGATTTATATCTGTAAGCATAAACATATAAAATTTATTATTTGAACTTAGGTTTTCTGATCGAATTTGGATTTTTAAAAATGACCCATCCACACAAAAGCTAACGTAAACGTACTTTTAAAAGTTCATCAGAAAAAAAATAGAAATTCCCTTCTCTAATTTTTTTTTTCATTTCTACAAAGTCTTGACAATGGTTTAGCATTTTTTTTTCTTTAATGAACTGTCATTATACCCTCCGCTTGAAAAGTGGGAGGGTATACTGTAATTGGTATGTCCGTCCGTCCGTCCGTCTGTCTGCCGTCCGTCTAGCTGTACGTCCGTCCGTCTGTTGCGCTTTAGTGTACCCATTTCTTATCCGCAACTCCTCTTATACCACTGCGTGAAATTTAATGAAACGTTCACAGAATCTTAATTGCATATTGCCATTTTACTTTTGATCCGACACATATTTTGGGTTTACCGGCCACAGCAAAACATGGACTCTGTCATCAGTTATAGCCATATGGAAGGCGTATCATTTAGTGGGCTCATTGCTCACAGTACCTCTAGTTTTGATTCATTTCGCAAAATAATTGCAATACTTACTAAATACATGTATTTGTTTTTTCATACTAAACTGGAATTCAATTTACCGTCGATGTAGCAATTTTTTCCATTAAAAAGATTTTTAACAGGAACAATTCATTCCGAATTGACACATCATCTTAGGCCAAATAATTTAGGTGGCAGTTTGAAATAATGCACTGAAAATTGTTTAATTCAAAGAAATACCTTCATATATGGACACAATGATGTTCTTTTTTCTCAATTGAAAATAGTATTTTTGACAAAAAGAAAGTTGGAAATAATTATGATTGAAGTTAATATCTGTATAGATTGATATGTGTTGTTGAAAGAAGGAACACGGATAAAATTTTATGTAGGAATATATTTCAGAGATCGAGGTATCAAAGAAAACGTTAAATCATGGCAGATGCACCGAGCCCCTCTGTCTTGTACTTTGACCCGAGGAAACCTACAGAAAATTTCGCACGACTCTGTCAGTTTTTAATGACAATCTGTAGTGATGTCATGAGGGATATTCTCAGTCATTTTATACAACCAGCAAGTCTAAGAACAGAGTTGAACCAAAATAGATCAAAATTAGAAAAAATAACGAATAAGCAGGAAATGGACTTGTTGTATCCTCCACATTCATCTACCAGTAGCGTTCCGCCAATAAGATCCAGAGATCTTGATATATCATTACTCTACAAGATCTTGCGCAATTTATGTAATATTCCAACACACATTGCTGGTTGGGGAAATCAACCTCGCCCTTCTGACTTTTCTTTGGCTGCATGCATAGAAAGAATCCGCATTTTACGTAATTCCATCTCTGGACACTCTACCAATGGTACTGTTGATGACGTTGAATTCGAGGATTACTGGAGAGAGTTAAAGACGTCGGTTGTGGAGATTGAGAAAAGAGTCATTGGTAGCGATGTATATGAAAGGAGAATAGATTATTTATATGAATGTAAATTGAACCCAACCAAATCAAAGGAATATGTGGCCCAAATTAGGAGATGTTTAGGTAACTAAAATGATAACTTCTATCATTAATTACAATAATTTTGTTGTTTTTGTTGATTTTGTTTTTGGTTCATTACACGTAACAACATTTTTTTTAATTACTTTTAAATGTATTAATATTGAACAAAAATGTTTGCTTTTTGTAATCATTTACTTACATCCTTTTTATATCTTTCTAGAGGAAATAAAGTGTAAACGAGGTAAGCATTATTCATAATCCCTTCAAATTGTGACCATTAAATATTGTTTAGAATTGTTACAAAAAAGATTTTCCTTTGATTCATGAGTTTTGATTTTTCATTAATTTTCAGAGAGAATTCATTTCGTTGAAGGTAATTATGTTATTTTAAATACTTCTTGATATATAATTATATGAAAACTGGATAAAAATAAAATAGATGCAAGTAACTTATCTCAACTATGAACAGACATATTTATTTGCATATCTCTTCTCTTTTCACATTGAAATAACAGAGGAAGCAAAAGCTAAAAGAGGTTAGTTAACGATAATGTGCTTCAAAAAATATATTTTAAAAATGTAATAAATCTTGTGAACAAATAACACGTGCAAATAAATAAATTTGTTGTATTCGGTAATGTTATTTTATTTTTATAAAGACTATATCCACATTGAATATTTTGCGTTTCATTCTTAAATTCCTTTAAATTTATTACAAGATTTTTTTTCTCTCTATCAATTTTTCTCTTTAATATAAAAACTTTATTTTTCTTATTTTATATCTTCGAAATCTATGTTAATAATGGTTAACTAGAATATAATTCATCACCAAGAAAGGAATCCGTCTTATAATCATGTGGTTGCTTGTGGCAATATTTATCGATTCCCTTGCTAAAAGACCCATGGTACACACAGTAATTGTTAAACTCTAAAAGAAAATTTACAATTATTTTTGCTGTAATATTTAAGATATATTGGAAAGTATAGAGGAAAGACAATCAATTTTAAAGGAAAGTAATGCGACATACACGGCAACTCGTTATCTTCTCCACATTCTAACTTTCTTTATCTTAAACACTAAACAACATGGGAAAATTTCAATTTCTCAAGCTGATTTAAATTTAAATTTAAAATGCCATAAAAGATTTCCCCTTTCAGTTTAAACATGTGTTACATATTCAAGGTGGATTAAAATTGTTTCAAGATAACAATTATATGCTGTCTAGCTAGAATAACTACTGAAGCCGGTTGGTGTCAGGAAAAAAAATATTTTATCTCACGGCCGCCACACAAATAACTGGTGGCCGCCATATAAATTTCCAAGTTTATGACGATGATTTTAAAAAAAGTTACATTGTATACAAAAAATAACTAAATGTACTTACATGTGTACCACATAAAGAGATTGTGGAGTTGACATTAAATTTATAGCTTAAATTCCTCATAGTTTTCTATTCTCTATATATGCAAAGGCTAAACCGATCGCCCAAAACTGTATTTTATACTTGCAATGTTTACATTGTTAAGAAAACTGTTACTATTTTACTTGCATATTTTGTACATTTTAGACATGAAAATCATAAGCGTAGATAAAGTCTTTTCATGTTATTTCATTGCGACGTGTAATTGGATCACGGAATGACCTGTGAAGATAGTTGCTGTCTGCATGTTCATATAACAGAGGGATATCACAAATGTATATATTAACCAGAATAATATGATCATTACAGGATACTTCAACTCCCTACAAGTGCCGAGCAGGCCAGATGAAAATCTATCCCACTAAGAAATTTGTAGACAAGCCCAATAATTCAACTTTCAAATACCTGATATACGTTTTGTGTTTTGGTGACTGGGTGTAGTTACTTTGTGTGTCGTTAAGTTTCCCTTCCTTTCTAAAGCTTCAGGAATGTACGACTCATCAAACCAACCTAACAAGGGTCTGCGTTTTCTATATGTGGATGGACCAATTCATTATTTATCTACTTTACTCTGTACATTTCCTTACTTCAAAAGTTACTGGAAAAATGCTAAATTTTCTATATAAAGTTTGCAATGGCTAAAATGTATGATAATATCTTTATTAATATAGACCATGATTTAGTAATTATTAAAAATGAAACAATGCACACTATTTACTGAATATTATATAGGTGTAAATATTTTTATATGTTAGCCGCACGAGGCAGACTGATTTCATGATAAATATTAATGTTCATGGACGCACTCAATCTTTTTTTATTATGCAACATTGCCAAGTGTGTGAAATTTTGTTTAGATTATGATTATACCCGCACTTTCTAAAGAAAGTTCGGGTATATTGTTGTTACTCATGTCCGTCCGTCTGTCCGTCCGTCCGTCTGTCTGTCACGCTTTTCTTCCCTGAAATCCTCCTACATTTTACATAGAAGCCTAATCATCTTTGGGGAGATGATTGGTGATGTCATGTAGATGTGCAGTAAGGTTTTGGAATTTTGATTTTGCCCCGGGGGTCAAATGGGGGTCGAAAAATGACGTTTTTTATGCAAACGCCCAGTCTTCCCTGAACTCCTCCTACATTTCACATAGAAGCCTAGTCGTCTTTTGGGAGATGGTTGGTGGTGTCATGTAGATGTGCAGTAAGATTTCGGAATTTTGATTTTGCCCCAGGGGGTCAAATGGGAGTCAAAAAATGACATTTTTTATGCAAAACGTCCTGTCTACCCTGAACTCCTCCTACATGTTCATTTTACACATCAGCCTAATCATCTTTCAGGAGAGTTAAATATTTTGAAAATTAGGTAAAACATCAAGGGATGAAAATTATCGCATGCTGGGAAATATCTTGAATTCCTAATAGTAATTAATATGTGAAAGTCATATCTCTTCTTAATCAAAAGTTATAAGCAAATGCTACATTTTTGAAAAGTAGGTTAAGCTTCAAGGTCAAGGTCACAGAGTCAAAAGTCATGATTTATTTGGAAAGGTCTTATCACAGGTAATAATATACATGCATGTATAAAATAAATGCCCTAACATCTTGCAACATGATGAATTTAAAACATGTAATGTTTTTGCAAGCAGGTCAAACTTCAAGGTCAAGGTTAAAAAAAATCATGCCATTGTCACAGGTAATTACAAATTCATTTGTTCAATATGAATGCCTTGTCTCTTCTTATTCAATAGATATGACCGTGATGACCAAGGTTAAAGTCTTTATTGAGACAGATGGACAGACTACTGACATACAAATGTACATATTTCTATGTGAATTAATTGGTTAAAATTGGCCCCGTGGTTCTAGAGAAGAAGTTAAAAATGTAAAAACTCTCCAGACAAACAGATGGACGACATACGTAATATGATAAGGAAATAAGAAAGCTCAAATGAGTATTCTGAAAGGGTTACCATGGTTACAGTATTTGAAGAAGTTTTTTATGCAATTTTTTGAGAAGCTGAAAATGTATGACATGTATCCATTGTTAAAAAAATTGAACATTTAAGAAAACAGTATGATTGAATATACACTTTAGTTAATCAACGTGTTTTGAGTAGCAAAATAAAGCTAGTTAACTTTTATAGCTAATTCAACAACAGATTTTAGTCAATTTTAAGATGCACAATATTTTCAACTCTTATAATAATTATTTTTAAAATATTTATATCATCATTTCTGATTCAAGGGAGAACAAGAGATATGACCAACATGTTCATGTTTTATATTTTTTTAGTAATTTGTTTGTTTATTGTGAAAACATCTCTCTCGGGAATACACATGTGAAATAAGAAATCCCTAGTACTTCCTGTTCAAAAGTTGATAGCCAAGGTTATTTTTTTTTTAAAGTGGGTCAAACTCTATGGTCAAGGTCAAATATATTTATACATGTTGAAAGTTCACAATGAATACACATATAAAGCATGAAAGCCCTAGCACCTACTGATCAAATATTAGGCCAAGTTTAAAGTTGGGTATTTTTCTTGTAAAAATCCAAGGTCAAGAGATCAAGAGGTCAAAATTGGTGGTACTGGTACCCAAATAAAATGTCTTGTCACAAGGAATTAACCTATGAAATGTGGAAACCATGTGTATAGCCCATCCCACTTAAAACTTATGGGCAAGGTTAAAATTTCTGCAGACAAACAGACAGACATAATATAAATACAAGAAATAAAATATGTTTATATAGTCAAATGAAAAAAAAATCTACTATTTTGGTGTCACAAGATTGATTGTAATTTCAGAGACAGGGAGTGGCTAGGGAGATTGTTACACCCCCCCCCTTGGAATTTGCATTGTTATTTGAATAAGACTGTGTACTGAAGCAAATAAAAAATGATTTTAGACATCCCCCCCCTTAGAAAACATTGACCCACGACCCCACTATCATTGTTTTTATTTTGTTGATATGTGTTCAATTTTTTTTCTTTGCTTGTCACGAAATTCTGGGCTGGATTTTTTTTTTGACTGAGGTGTAAGATTGATTCTGTGTAATTATCCAAATTTATCCGGATTAATATTTTCC
>PRKT01000805.1:0-19558 GCA_003671525.1 Saccostrea glomerata
AATTTCCATACCTTATTATAATTATTGAATTTCATACAGTTATATATATATACACAATTCAACAATAAAATGCATAAAGTTATTTTTTAATCTATTTATTTTTTGTTTACACAATACTGAATAGATCATGATAAAACAAAGTACATACATAATCATATTGTATTATAGTTAAACACTGTACAGTGTTACAATATTGCATGTAAATGTACATATCGAAATAACTGAAAGCTCAACGATAAATTTTAAACCATCCATTCAATTACAACGTTAAATCTTCATGGTGAAATAAGTCAGAAATTTAATTTCATAAGTCCATTGTTACGATTTTATAGATACTGCCAAACAGCAGCATTTGAATATAGCTACCCAGGAAATATACAACTGTGTTATAAATAAATTACCTTATAGTTTCGCAAAAACCCATTAGCGAAAACCGTTTAAAAATTAAAATTGACATATATAATGCTGATACAAGTAATATTCAAATTGCTTTGAAGTAATTTTGTACTCTTGACTGAAAACATACTCTTCACAAACGTCACTTTCTTTTATTTACAATATATCATTCTATCATGTGGTTATCATATATTGCACATTTTCTCGACTAGATTTGATGAGTTAAATACATTTTCTGTCAAAATATATCACAGATATTGAACGATGATACAAAGCATTCATTAAAATACAGCAGTTACCAATGTAATGATTTAATATCATGAACATTTTCTCATTTTTACTAAGGATGAGAGATATGTTATTCCTCACATAAAAACCAATGTCATTTTTTCTCGATTCATTACAGAAGAGAACACATAAACAACATTCATTACGATTTTAATGAAGAAATATTCGCTAAAAGTGACCATATCCTTTTTGGTTAAAAAAAATAGGAACCAAATTTGGTTGTTTTTCTTTGACACTTAGCACCATGTATTCCAAGTATGCGACTCAGAAATCTTGAATTTTTGGTATTGAAGTCGCCAGCACCACTTTTTCAACTTTGATCAGCAAAAATCTCCTTACGTCACAAATAACGTCATGATGCCGACGTTGACTGTACGTATTCCAGTGCCAACTCGTGACAAAATCGGTATTGTTCCTGCAATTCATTAATAACAAGAGGCCCATGGGCCACATCGCTCACCTGAGAAGCTTTGCCCATTCCGTTCTTTACCAGATTTCCCCCTTGTAATACATATTGTGACCCCACCTACAGGATAACCATAATATAATAACTTTATTACACTGTTGTCAAACTTGTCGTTGAATACTGGTTGATGATAATGTGATAACTTTACTACATTGTTGTTGTTGGATACTGGTGAATCTAAATATGATAATTTTTTTACATTGTTGTTGTTGGATATAGATAAACCTGAGTATATTAACTTTATCTAATTGTTGTTGTTCATTACTTCTTATTTAAGCATGTAACTTAAGTCATTGTTTCTATTTTGTCCCTTACAAGAGTTGTGTGAGTTATCTCTATAAACACTTACTACAGTTGTTTAATTTTTTTCGATTTTGTTACTTACTCTTTAGTTGTTTTAGCTGTCATTTGTTTCAATGTTGTCACTTACAACAGTTGTGTATAATGTGACTTGTTGTCTCTATATTTTCACTCACTACAGTTGTTTATGTTGTTGTTTCTATGTTTTCACTTTTTACTGTGTTTGTTGCTGTTTCTATCTTGTCATTTTCTACACATTTGTATGATGTTGTTTCTATGTTGTCACTTTCTACAGCTGTTAATGTAATTGTTTCTTCCTTGTTACTTACTATAGTTGTTTGAGATTTTGTTTCTATGCTGTCACATTCTAAAGCTATTAAATTTGTTGTTTCTGTGTTGTAATTCACTACAGTTGTTTATGTTGTTGTTTCTGTGTTGTCACTCAAGTTGTTTATAGTTATTGTTTTGGTGTTGTCTCTTACTACAGCTGGTATTTGTTTATGTTTCTATGTTGTCACTTAATACAGTTGTTTATGTTGTTGTTTGTATATCATCACTTACTACAATTGTTTGTGCTGCTGTGTATGATGTCTCTATCTTGTCACTTACTACAGTTGTTTATGTTGTTTTTTTGTGTCTTCACTTTTTACTAATGTCTATGTTGTTGTTTCTATCTTGTCACATACTACAGTTGTTTATGTTGTTTGTTGTTACTTACTACAGTTGTTAATGATGTTGTTTCTATGTTGTTGCTTATTACAGCTGTTTATGTTGTGTTTATATTGTTACTTACTACATGTTGTTTTTATGCTGTCACTTACTACAGTTGTTTATGGTGTTTGTTTCTATGTTGTCACTTACCACAGTTGTTTATGTAATTGTTTCTTTGCTGTCACTTACTACTACAAATATCTATGTAATTGTTTCTATGTTGTTACTTTCTACAGTTATTTATGTTGTTGTTTCTTTGTTGTCACTTACTACAGTTGTTTATGTTGCTATTTCTATGTTTTACTTTCTAATTGTTTATGTTGTTGTTTCTATGTTGTGGCCCTCTACAGTCGTTTATGTGATTGGCTTTTGTTTTTTCTATGTTGTCACTTACTACAGTTGTTAATTTTGTTGTCTCTCTATGTTGTTACTAACTTCAGTTGTTTATGTTGTTGTTTCTTTGTTGTTACTTACTGCAGTTGTTTATGTTGTTGTTTCTATGTAGTGACTCTCTACAGTCGTTCATGTGATTGGTTTTTGTTGTTGCTGTTGTAACTTACTAAGTTGTTTATGTGGTTGTTTCTTTGTTGTTACTTACTACAGTTGTTGATGTTGCAATGCTCCCATCGTTTGTCTTTGTCTGATGTGTAACACCAAGGTCTTGCAGCGTCTTTTGTTGTCCGGCAAAATTTGTCCGGAAGTCTGCGGTCCGGAAAGTCGTTTCCATTATACGAGTGTCTATGGGGGACTTGTGAATCCCACCGTTGACACGTAAACAGGCTGTCCGTTACCGACTTAGTCCCCATGTAACTCCGTGCTCGGCCATTATAAAAGCAGTTGTTGTCTACAAGATTACAAGAATTTGCTATAATTTGCATATCAAAATTACCTTCATGATGAATGATTTTAAAAAAAGGTTTTCTAAAATCATACTTGATCATATATATTTTTTACTTTTATTTCTTTGTCATTGATATAAATATTTCAACTTTTTTATAATTTGATTAAAGCCTAAACTTCAATTTTTATACGAATTTTTCGAATTATTTACAAAACTGTATACAGGGTTATTTTCGCCCCGTGTTATTTTCGACCTTTTACACTTGCTAACAAATTTGCCCAGTCCCAGTTTTGTTTAAGAATTTATACTGTGTTCTTTAAATTCGCCCCTTTGTGACATGGGCGAAAGGGGCGAAAATAAAACGGGGGCGAAAATTTCCTTGTATACAGTAATCATGGCGGTGATCTTCTCAAAAGAAATTTTGTAATACTCAGTATATCTATCACTCTTGTAAATCTTTTTAGAAAATATTGAAATTACAGAAATGAACTAAAGTTAATACACAGCCAAATACATATCTCATTTTATGACTGCCATTGAAACACGCCAAATCATGTATGCTGATTATATTTTTATAATAGAATCATGATAGTTTTCAATTTAGAATATCACACATTCCAGACATTGTATCGCATATCTATCTAAATATTTTCATCATTTTTTTGGTAGAACATCTGGCTTTGTTGATAAATTTAACTCTCTCCCTCTTTTTTTTAAAAAAAAAAAGTAATTTCTATCATGATTCAAAGTCATAACGAAAATTTAGATATAGATTACCATTTCATCAATGTTACATTACATTGAAGTATCACAGCATGGCCCCAACCTATTTTGCTCTTTTCTTGCTTATCTCACCTTGGACCCTTCGTTTTAACAAATTACGTTCCCCTTTACCCAAAGATGCTCTGTATAAGTTTTTAAAAGGAAGTTCAAAAATATGAAACGTTTACAGATATAAGGATGGAAAGAAGGACGACGGGTGATAAGAAAATCTCACTTACGCTAAAAAAAAACTTTCCAAATTTTAATTTTGTATATATTAAAATCATTGTAGAAGTATCAGCGATAAATGCAAAATTGGACAGAGCATTTGATACAAAGAAATAGAAATTAATGTATTCTACATCTGTATATCATATCAATTCGCTAATTAAAAACAACTGGTAAGAAGGTTTAACTGAATTCGAAGTCATTTGTTTTACATCAGAAATGGATTCAGAAAGACTTACACAAAGACCACACTTCCATAGAAGTCTAACATTAGATTTTGATCAAGAAAGGACAAAAAATGCAGAAAAATTTCGTCATCATCTTATACGTAGATCTGCCGATCAAATTTACTTAAAAGATTCAAGGTAAGTTTTGTGATATTTATCCTTTTCACTTAGACCACTAATAATGATTTAACAAACAAAAAATCTGCAAATTAGCCTTCTGTTATTTAAGTTAAAAAAAAGTCAGCTGAAAATATGCAAACTTTTGCATTTCGATCTTCTTAAAAATTAAATCAGAATATAATGCGTCAGTTTTGAATTACTTTATGTCTAAATTATTACTAAAAACAACATTATTTAAGTTATTTTACTGTTCTTTACTCTACATAGAAAACAAATGAAGAAGTATTTGGTTTCATTTGAATATGGACCAGCAGAATTTGATGAAATAAATCATATCCATCGCCGTTTACACAATATATCCTCGAAGTTACCCAAACACGTCACAGGCCTGGGGGATCCAGAATTCAGATTTTGCATAATCGCCAACGACGAAAACAGAGCAACTGATTGTGGCAAGACTATATTTGAATGCACCCCAAATCTGCATAATGTAGGAACAAATGAGCCAATTTCATGTAAAGGTAGGAACCTGAAGAAATAAAAAAAAACATTTTGCTACATTGCAAATCTTAACAATTGTTTGCTGTTACCAGTATTATGAGAATGCAACAATTTTTAAATTGTCTACAATATACATAGGAAAATAAAATTCCTTTACATTTTACTTTAGAAAAAGAATATGGGCATAGGATTACTATAGTTGACATCAGAACAAACCAAGACGAGATCGAAGACATGCATATGGTAATTTATTTCTTTATTCATATTTTAAAATAGTACATGTATCTCTGTCATTTATTTTTAACTTACGATATTTATGCTTTTGTTATTTAGAATATTATATACAACATTTTGACATTGGTCAAGGACATTCCCAAAGAATACGTATTTGTGTTTGTGGACAAATATCTTTTACTCTCAAAACATCAAATTAGTGATCTTCGCAGAACTATACCAGCAAATCATTTTCTGTCTGGTAGCAGAACTACTTATGTGCGCAATGCGTGTCACAAGTTTCTACTCAATTGTATTGGTAAATTAGAAGAAAGTTCAACTTCGATGACAGAAAAAGATTCTTCGTACCTTTTTGATCGCCTGAAAATCTTAAAAGAGAGACTACACAACGGGGAAGAGAAGACTTGTCGCACTCTTTCAATGGAGTGCATGGATTTAGTTCGAAAGTATGTTTTTCATAAATATTTTGACCAAATATACTTGGGTTTTTTTCAAGGTACCAGTATGTGAAGTTTTCTTTTGTACACATTTCTACTTTTTGACTGGCCAATGACCTAACGTGGACAGTGGTTTTCACAGATTGCAATTATTTGTTTTGTACCAATTCAATTAATATCTTTAAAATTTGTCTCTAAGCTTATCTGGAAGTCTGGTTTTTCTTTAATAACAATTCTAAAACTACAAATTTAGACAGAACCAGTTACCGTAACTGATTCCATGTAAATAAATGTTTCTTGAATTTTGTCGTGTTACAAAATTTAAATATGAATTACATATTCTAGAAGTAGTTTGAATTAAAATAATGTTAATTTCCTCAATTTTCAGGGGGGCAAAACTTGGTGTGATTGGTCATGTTCTCAAGGATGGAGTTTTGACTTTGTACATAGAAAAGAAATGTAGCGAATTGAAGTCATTGATAAAGAATATCAGAGATAATTTCAGTGGCAAGATTGAGGAAATTTTGATTGACAAAACATTCGTAAAAAGCTATTCAAAAATTACGTCCGGTGAAGAAATCATATCTCCAAAAGGCAGTGGAACTCTAGGGATGTTTGGTCAATTGAATGGTTTGCCAGTGGCAGTAACGGGTGGTCATGTAATAGAAAAAGGCCAGCTCGCGCAGGTACATATTCGTGGCGGATACGTGAATTTTGGAGCATGCGTTTGGCCTTTAGTAGCAGAATGCCAAACACATATTCCAGATATTGCTGTCATAGAAATAGATAAAAATATAATGGATAAAATTTCCTACCGAATTGGAAATAATGTTACAATTTATACAAGAAAGCTTTTAGAATTGAAAAATCGAAGAGTTTTCAAATATGGTGCCACAACTCATTTAACACATGGCTATGTAGAGGATATTAATAGCATGTCTTTATTTGACTCGACCGATGTAGCCCTAGTAGCACACGAAGATGACGATAAGCACTTTGCGAAAGAGGGAGATAGTGGTTCCATTGTGCTTACAAAATTTAACGACCAACATTTCGCAATTGGTGTTGTGTACGGTGGGGATTTAGATCCATGGGATAGCTCCAAGACGTTATCCCCCAAAAGATCTGTTATTGTAAGTCTTAATCATGCAATTCAACGTTTTAAGGAAGGATATGAAAATTTTCAAGTTTTAAGTCTAGACTCCTTGTAATCTGCAGTTAATTTTTGACATGAAATATTATGAGCCACTCCTATTTTTTCTTAACTTTTCCGGAGAGGGAAACGATGAAGTAAACGAGCAAAAATCTACTGCAATAGTCATTTTTAAGCACCTGTAAACAAATCCTGTCGCTCTGTCACTATTGTCGTATGATATAATTCGGTAAACCGACAACGTCGTAGACAAAAAAAAAACCGCAAAGCGCAGCATCCCCTCGCAAAAGAGCATATTTATAAATAATGGCGGCATTCGAAATTGATCCCAATGCTAATTACGTCACTTTCATGTTATCCGTCCGTTCTCAGTGATGTTCAATTTGTTCATCTCTGCACTGAACACAAATTGAGATCAGTCTCAAAAATTCCAAAACAATACAAATATCTGAAGAGGGCATACAACACAGACCAATGGGAATTCAAGAGTTGGAATCAGGTGTCCTAGAAGAGCATCCTGTTGACAGTTAAAGGGTTCCATCTATGAATTTTTATATCATCTATGAATTCATTTATTTAATATACATGCTTCTAAATGGCACCTGATCCCGCATTTGATGTTTTTGGAGCTCCGTGTTGCTAGGTTCACGTGCAATTTGTACGGACTTGAATACTTTTTGTAATATTCATATTCTATTCTAATAATCAATGTCAATGCATTATTCAAGTGATTCATCTTATCTACAAACATCGTGTCTGTTACGACTAGGACTTACAATCGGACATGTTATACACTATACTACAAAATGGAGGAGAAGTGGGTGTCGATAACTTCGGTTTTTGAATTGTAATAATAAAATTTCCTACAAGATATGTGATTTTTTTTTACCGTTTCATTGATTCTTTTACATTGTCATCTTTCTATTAAAATGTTATTCTTGTCATATTCGATGTCATATTCATATTTTGTCAAAAATTCATCCGCAACAACTACCATATTTTTCTTGTGTAAAATGAACAATTTTGTAACAGTATTAATTGTAGATATGTGATGCAATTTTATTTTCAATTCATAATAAAATATGCGCACTTTCGTATAAATATATCTATTTCATTGTTCGTATATGTATGCATTAACTGACACGTTTGGCTGTGTAAAATATTACTTTCGATACGGTGTTGCTTACAGATGTAGATGACGTTCGATCCCTGCTCGGTCAACGCCAGCAAAAAAGTTCAATATCCTTTTCAAAGATATACATGGAAAAGTATATATTTTTCCTTATTAAGATTTTTTTTCTATTAACTTACCTTTGATAACTATAAATGTCCAGGAAATTACATTGCAAAGCTCGTTTTTATTATGAATTTCTCTTTCTGAAATTGCATCCAATGCTCTGTCCTAAGATGAAAATTTCTCAATTTAATTATATGAAATTTTTCCTTTCATAAAATTATAAACACAATTGCACAATAAAATGCATAAAGTTCTTTTTCGATCGAACAAAATACTGAATAGATCATGATCAAACAAATTATCCCGCTTCAGACATTTGTAGATTACTGATTGGATAAAAGCTAATTACATGACGCACGAAATGTTCCACATTACGTCGCCGTCAAGGAGTAATATGAAAATCGGGCATCGGTACATACATAATCATACATAGTGGTACAATATTGCACGAAAATGTACATATCGAAATAAGTGAAAGCTTAACGATAAATTTAATCATCCATTCAATTACATGTACAACTTTATTTCTTCAAGTTGAAGCAATTCAGAAATTTCCTTTTAAGAAGCCCATTGTTACGATTTAACAGTTACCACCCAACAGCCACATGTGAAGATAGCTATCCAGGAAATACACAACTGTATTTTAAATAAATTACCTTAAAAAGTATTGCACAAACTCATTGGCGAAAAACATTCATTATGTAAAATTGCCATATAAAATGCTGACACAAGTAATCTGCAAAATGTTTTGAAGTAATTTTGTTCACTGAAAACATACTCTTCACAAAAGTCACTTTCTTTTATTTACAATATAATTCTATCATGTGGTATCATTCATTAAAAATGCAGCATTTACCAATGTAATGATATAATATCATGAACATTTAATCATTTTTTTCTAAGGATGAGAGATATGTTATTCCATTAAAAACACACTGTCGTTTATTTCTCGATCCATTACAGAAGAGAACACATAAACAATATTAATTATGATTTTAATGGAGACGTTTTCGCTAGAAGTTACCAAATCATTTTTTGTTGGAAAATAGGATCCAAATAAGGTTGTTCTTCTTCAAATGATACTTGGCACCATATATTCCGAGTATGCGACTCAGAAATCTTAATTGGTATGATAAAATGTCCCCAGCACATCTTTGAAAACTTTGACTCAGCAGGAACCTTGCGGTACCAGCTTATGACAAAATCGGCATTGTTCCTGCAAGATGAGTGTATGGAGATAACGAACAGTATTCAAAATCAAAGTCCACAAACAATACAATATAGGAGCAGAGCAAAAACGGACCTCAGAAACATCGAGCAACTGTTTTAATTGTCAGAAGCCCTATGGGAGTCGTAGATTGTGCAAATGATGCATGTTTTGACTACTCGATCAACGTAAATATGAAGTCTGTCGAATAGTTTCGAAGTGTTTGCGAATACCACACGTATATCATAACCGGACAAATGATCAATACAAGGCTCAACTATTGCCTTCTTCCGTGGGGTATTTGTTTTTGTAAATTTTATACATCTTACATATACCGGAAAAAAGACGTGACCCACATCTCTTCTGACTCCGAAGCGGTGAAAATCTACTCCTCGGGGGCCCCATTGAAAGCTGAAAACGACTCCCCCATATTTTTAGTGACTCACCCGCGTTACCCGTTGTATACGCTGATTCAGTTAAATGGAGAACAGGTGTGACGAAAATATAGTCATGTGTTGAAAATTGCCTTCCACATAAGGTAGTGTACCCTACCTGATAAAGGAGTATACATCAATTTAATTTAAATATAATATGAAATCACTTATTGAAAACAATTGTGAAAAGCTTTTTTTAAGATCATTTGTTATACCCCTACTAAACAGTCTCTATATAATTTCTAGATTTCAAAAGTCCAACAGTTCCCCGACTGTCGGCCCAGGACCTGCTAAAAAATACATGTCCGCTTACGTTAAATGGCGGTAAATTGAATTATTTATAATTAAAAAATAGAATAAACATGATTTTAATGGTCGTTGCATTTGTAAAATCAGCAAGGGGTCGCAAAGCGTAAAGGGCAACCCAAAATTAAAACAAGCAGCAGCAAACAAAATGAAAGCATAATATCACAAGTACTTATAATAAGCATAATAATGGATGTTCGGAATATGCCGCGAACGATAATTAACCCTAGAATTATTGTTCCCCGCTTTCGCGAAAGCGAGGGGACATTAAATCTGCTGGATACCAACAATTTTGACTTTTTTACCTTGACCTTGGAGATTTCCATACTTTCATTAAAAACTTTAACCTTGGTCATAACTTTTGAATGGTTAGTGCTAGGGCTTTCATACTTCACATATGTAATCCTTGTGAGAAGACCTCTCATTGGATACCAAGAACTTTGACCCTTTGCCCTTGACCTTGGAATTTGGTCTACTTTTAAAAAACAAATCTTGACCATAACTTTCGAAGAGTAAGGGCTAGGGCTTTCATACTTCACATATTTAATCCTTGTGACAGGACCTTTTACTGGATATCAAGAACTTTGGCCTTGGAGCTTGACCTAATTTTTAAAAAACTTTAACCTCTGCTACAACTTTTGAACGGTATATACCAGGAATTTTGTATTTCACATATGTATTTTTTGTGGCAATACCTTTGATACCAACATTGACCTTTTGACCTTGACATTGGAGATTTCTGTACTTTAAAAAATTTAACCTTGGCATTATTTTTAAATGGTAAGGGCTAGAGTTTTCATACTTTGCATATGTAATCATTGTGAAAAGACCTTTCATAAGATACTAAGAACTTTGACCGTTTGACCATAACCTTGGAGTTTAACCTACTTTAAAAACTTTAACCTTGACCATAACTTTTGAAGGGTTAAGGCTAAAGCTGTCCTATTTCACATATTCAATCATTGTGGCAGGATTTTTCATTGGATATCAAGAATGACCTTGACCTTGGAGTTTGACCTATTTTCCAAAATTTTAACCTTGACCATCACTTTTGAACGGTAAGGGCTAGGGTTTTCATCCTTCGCATATGTAATACCAGTACTTGTGAAAAGACCTTTCTTAAGAAACCAACAACTTTGACTCTTTGACCTTTGAGTTTGACCTATATTTAAAAAATTATGCTTGGCCATAACTTTCGATCAGTTGGTGCTAATGATTTCGTATTTCACAATTGTAATTCTTGTGAGAAGACCCTACCTTGGGTAATAATATATTTAATTTACTTAAAAAAAGTTTTAAATCTTAGTGTTGTTGCCATACGGGGTCATCAGTTTTTCACAAACACATCCTGTTCCTTATATTGAGAAGAGATAGGGCTTTCATATTTGTCATGTACATTACCTGTGACAAGATATTTCCAAGCATGCTTAGCAGCTATGATTTCTGACGCCTTGATCCTGACATTTACGATTGACCCTATTTTTAAAAAAAATTAGCTTCAGTGATAATTTCTAAATGACATATGATAGGGCGTTAAAATTCACATTTGACACAATATGTCACAAAAAATGACATCTCACCCACAAAGACACCAAAACCGGGGGATCACAATTCTTTGAATATCCTTGTTTTTCACGTATTTTATATTGCCCAGCTATTGATATTTATTTTGCTTAAATTTCGATTAGGCACTTGAATGTAATTTCCTAATGTTCTTTCTAGGGGATTTTAATGTTTTTGTTCTGTCAGATCAAAGAAGCAGTTTCATATCAATGCTACTAAAATTAAATTTTAAAAAATATTAATTGTCCAACCAATTCGGGTACATGTATAGATTTGATTATTACTAGCATTCCAGCTTTAAGGAATCACTGTTTAGTTAGAAGAGTATGCCAGGGCAGCAACGATAGTTAGAAACGTTGGATAATTTGCATAACGGGCGGTGATTACAGACATTGATTCCTTATATTTCCATTTAATTGTGTTATAAATCATTAATATACCGGGTGTGTAAACGTCGAATTCTAAACACTGCACAATCAATCAACAAGCCTCTGACAAAACTATTTTACATATCAGTTAACAATGGAACACGCCATATATTTGGAAAATTGCCCAGGTTACACCCGTTCAAAAAAAGAAATGCAGATGATGTCAATTACTATAGACCAATATCAGTAAAAATTATTTTGGGAAACAGCTTGCACTCCCCGCCAATGGATCGATTGTTTCCCCTTCCCCAGATTACCCCAGTCCACAACGATATAATGTTGTATATCAGAAATTACTTCAAAACACCATACTTCCAGAGAAGTCAAACATCAGATTTTGACGAAGACAAAATGTAGAAAAATTTCGTCATTAACTCATACCTAGATCTACCGACAGAATTAACAACAGCAAAGATTCAAGGCAAGTAAAGTGAAATCTTTTTCACATAGATTTTAGAGTTCATTTAACAACACAGTGACTTCGTAAAAAGTTCTTTTAATTAATGCAGCAAAAACAAAAGCAATCGCAGTGCACAAATAGGCAATTCTGTTATCTAAGTAAAAATAGTAGAAAGTGTGCAACCGTCTGTATTTCGAACGTTTTTAAAACATCATGGATATAATTTATTTAACTGTTCTCTCTTTAACAGAGAAATAAAATGAAGAAGTATATGGTTTCATTTGAATATGGACCAGTAGATCTGGATGAAATTAATCATATTTACCGCCGTTTACACAATATATCCAAAACGTTAATCAAACATGTCACAGGCCTGGAGGATCCAGAGTTTAGATTTTGCATAATCGCTAATGACGAAAACAGAGCAACTATTTGTGGCAAGACTATATTTGAATGCACCCCAAATGTGCATGAGCCAAATGAGCCAATTTCATGTAAAGGTAGGAACCTGAAGAAAAAAAATTTCTTACTTCCTTTTAAATCTTAACATTTGTTTGCTGTTATGAGAATGATGCATTTTATAAGTTGTTGACAATACAAGTATAAATAGTGTAACGAAATTTTCTTTCCTGTTTTAGAAAAAGATAATGGGTTTAGGGTGACTATAATTGACATCAGAAGCAACCATGAAGAGATCGAAGACATGGTAACTTATTTCATTATTCATTTGATCATACAAAAATAAATGTATGCAATGTCTGTCATTTATATTTAACTTACGAAATGCATGATTCTATAACAGATTACTGTACACAGCATTTCTGAAGTTCCCAAGGAATACCTGTTTGCGTTCATGGACAAAGATAATTCACCCCCAAAGAAACAAACTAGTAATCTTCTCAGAACTATACCTGCAAATCATTTTCTGTCTGGTGGCAGAACTACTTATCTGCGCAGTGCCTGTCACAGGTTTCTGATAGATTGCATTGGTAACTTGGAACGAAGTTTAACCCTGATGACAGAAAAAGATTCTTCGTACCTTTTTGACCGCCTGGAAATTTTAAAAGGGAGATTACACAAAGGGGAAGAAAAGACTTGTCGCACTCTTTCAGTGGCGTGCATGGATTTTGTTCGAAAGTATGTTTTTCATAAATATTTTGAAATGTATAATTTGCACACTTTTTGAAGTACATTGTATTCCGATTGGTGTGCATAGTTAATCGAATATACTAGTTTTTTTTAGGTATTTGAGATTTTTGCTTTGTACAAGTTTCTATTTTAAGCATCGTCTCAAGCCACAGTCTGGGATTGTATATAGCTCTTTCCTATATCAGAATGAGAGAGAATTGTCATGGTATGCGACGATGTATTTTTAGCTACATCACGTTTGATTGATCATCATTGAACTAACGTGAACATTAGTTTTCACAGAATGCAATTATTTATTTTGTATTAATTCTATCGATATCTTAAGAAGGACAAGATAGGCTAAGACCCAAATTTGATCCCTGATTTTGGGGGTCTTTCAGAATGATGCAACAGTTTACCCATAAACAACTGTTTCATCCATGTCACAAAATGAGTATTGGTTTTGATTAAGATAAAGGTCACATAGAGGTAAAAAAATAGGTAAATTTTTGGATTTTTTTTTCAAATTGATGCAAATTTTCATTGATTTCACAGCACATTTTGTTTCGGAAAACATAAAGCACAAGCTTGCCAATCTACCAAATTTATATATTTTATAAACTAGTATCAGATGCAGTTTATGTGTAAAAATCTCAGATAGGCAAGCTTGTGTTCTATGTTTTACGAAGAGAAAAGTATTTCAAAGTACTCAGTATGATGAAATTTTACCAGAATTTAGGAAATTCGGGAAAATGTCCTACTTCTGCCTCCTCTAGTGGCTTCAATGTAAGCTTTGAATCCAGGTTAGTACTGGATTTTAAGCAAGAATCGTTTTGAGTTCTAAACTGCAAACTATCACCAATGTCACAGTGTTCTGATTTTTACATCAAATAAGGGGTCAGATTTAACTGTTACCCTACCTTGTCCTTTATCTCTGAACTTATCTAGATACTTATTTATCTTAAATAATAATTTAATTATAAATTTCGACCGAACAAGTAACCATAATTGATTCCATGTACTAGTAAATAAATGTTCCTTGAATTTTGTCTTTTTACAAATAAAAATGGGAATATAATTACATGTACATAACATACTAGTATTGTGGTAAAGTTTGAATTATGAAAATGATTTAAATTTCCTCAATTTTCAGAGGTGCAAAACTAGGTGTGATTGGCCATGTTCTTATGGATGGAGTTTTGACTTTGTATATAGAAAAGCAATGTAATGATTTGAAGTCATTGATCAAGAATATCAGAGATAATTTCAATGGTAAGATCGAGGAAATTTTTGTTGACAAAGGTTTCCCTAAAGGTTATTCAAATATTATGTCTGGTGGGGAAATAATATCTCCAAAAGGCGGCGGAACCCTCGGAATGTTTGGTCATTTAGATGGTTCGCGAGTTGCAGTTACAGGTGGGCACGTTATTGAGAAGGGCCAGCTCGCCCAGGTTCATATCGACGACATACTTGCAAAGTTGGGAACATGCATTTGGCCAATTGTGACGCAATCCCAAACGAATATTCCAGATATTGCTGTCATTGAATTGGATGGAAATATGGTGGATAGAATTTCTTTCCGTATTGGAAATGATGTTACAATTTGTACAAAAAAGCTTTTAGAATTGAAAAATCGAGGAGTTTTCAAATATGGTGCCGCAACTCAGTTTACACGTGGCTTTATACAGGATATTGACAGTATGTCTTTATTTGACTCAACAGATGTAGCCCTGGTAGCACATAAAGATGACGATAAAAACTTTGCGGAAGAGGGAGATAGCGGCGCCATTGTGCTTACAATAATCAACGACCAACATTTCGCAATTGGTGTTGTGTATGGTGGAAAATTGGAATCTCGGAATAGCTCCCAGAGAGTATCGCCCAAAACAACTGTTATTGTTAGCCTTAATCATGCAATTCAACGTTTCAAGAAAGGATATGAAAACTTTCAAGTTTTAAACTTGGACTCCGTTTAATTTGAATATTTGTGACAAGAAATATACTGTTTTCAGATGACTGAAATCAATTATATATTTTTTATATATTTTATATTTTTATTTTGAGGGAACAGGTGGCCGTTTTATTGAAAATATGACACTTTAGTGATTATGGGATAGGGTTTAGGAATACTAAACTAAAAATTAAAGATTTCCGAAGACAATGGGATGAATTATAGTTTCATAAGGTGGTGGTTGAGTCATTATTTCTTGCTGTTCAATAGTATGTACAGGTGTTGGTCTACATTTTATGTGGTAGCTGATGACATAAGTACGGGCCTAGAAACCGTTACGAATCAGGCAAAATAGTAGAAATAGGCTAAATTTTCATTTTTTTTTTCAGATTGCCCCTGTGCTATCTGATCATTTTGGCTCATTTTGTAAGTTGTACATGTTTAATTATGAAAAAGTCTCAAATTCCTTAAAGGACTACTCCGCACTATTTTTACTTGTAGAGAGAATTTAACATTTTCAGTGCACATTTTTCAAGCAATTTAATATTAAGGGAAAACGTCAGCTTAACGCGTTGATTGTCAAAAAGGCCTGTCCTCTGCTACCTCAGTTGAAAAATGTTGATATAAAAGGTAAGAAAACAAACAGGGATCAATCTAAAAGAAAAATCCACAAACAATACAAATATGTGAAGAGGGCTTATAACACAGCCCTTGGAATTCCAGAAGTGGGATCAGATGTCGAAATAAATTATGTTGATGGCGAAGAATTTCATGAATTTATTATATATTAAATATGCTTACTTCTGAATGGCACCTGATCCCGCCTCTGATGTATTTGGAGCTCCGTGTTTGCTTTACTCCCAATTTGTCTTTGAGCTACACGTAGCTGGAATACTATTCTTAATCTCCATATACTTCATTTTAATTGTCAGTGTCAAAACATTATTCAAGTGATCCAACTTAGCTGCAACAATAATCTTTGTTACAAATACGAGTTATAATCGGTAATGATATACGTTATATTACTAAATGGATGGAATGGAAAAAAGCTGAAGATGATGTTGATAACTTCGGTTGTTTTGTTAGAATTTGTTACAAGTTTTGTGATTTTTTACCACCTGATTTCTTTCTTTTACATGTTTATCTTTTCGAAATGTGATTCTTGTCATGCATTCGCAACCACGTTTTCTTATGTAAAATAAACAGTTTTGTAATAGTATTTAATTGTAATTGTGTGATTCAATTTATTTTATATGATTTAACATGAGCACTTGCAAAGAAATTAATATATTGATTTTTTTTTTCTTTTTTTTTGTGCGTATGCATCAACTGACACCTTTTGCTGCGTAAAATGTTGATTTCGATACGATGCTGGGTACAGATGTACATGTAGATGACCGTCGAGCTCTGCTTCTTATACGCCATAAAAAAATTCATATTCTTTCTAAGAGATATACATGGAAAAGTATGTTATTTTTACATTAAATTCCTTCTTAACAATGGTCTATAAATGTGTCAATGGTAGGGATACTGATATTGAAAATATGTAACACTAACGTTCAAACTCCCGGTGGACCCATAATAATTCAGTTTAAGTATATAGTTTTTCAATTTAATTTTGACTTCATGTTATGTAAGTGTGTAAGAATTCTGATCAGAAATATGGAGATTATTAAAAAAAATTAATCGCAGTAAAGAAATCTAATAATGACGAAAAAATGGAATTTGACAACGAGAAAAATCAAAATGAAGGATTTGTTATTTCAGTGTTTTTTTTTCCTTACCAGTAATTCAACCAAAATCAACAAGAGGCCCGTGGGCCACATCGCTCACCCGAGCATTGTGGCTAGGAAAAAGTAGTAATTGGTTTACTATTGAAAAGTTTAAATCCAAAAGGTTGGCCCCGCCCTACCCCCGGGGTCATGATTTGAACAAACTTTAATCTACACTACCCAAGGATGCTTCCATATAAATATGAGCAATTATGGCTTTTGCTTTCCTTGAGTAGAAGATTTTTAAAGAGTTTTCCTATATATTTCTATATAAAACTTTGGTCGGCCATTGTGGCCCCGCCCTACCCCCGGGGGTCATGATTTGAAAAAATTTGAATCTACACTACCTGGGGATGCTTCCATATAAATATGAGCAATTATGGCTCTGCTGTTCTTGAGAAGAACACTTTTAAAGAATTTTCCTATATATTTCTATATAAAACTTTGGTCGGCCATTGTGACCCCGCCCTACCCCCGGGGGTCACAATTTGAACAAACTTGAATCTACACTACCTGGGGATGCTTCCATATAAATATGAGTAATTATGGCTTTGCTGTTCTTAAGAAGAAGATTTTTAAAGAATTTTTACTATATATTTCTTTATAAAACTTTGGTCGACCATTGTGGCCCCGCCCTACCCACGGGGGACAAGATTTGAACAAACTTAAATCTACACTACCTGGGGATGCTTCCATATAAATATGAGCAATTATGGCTTTGCTGTTCTTAAGAAGAAGATTTTTAAAGAATTTTTACTATATATTTCTTTATAAAACTTTGGTCGACCATTGTGGCCCCGCCCTACCCACAGGATGTTTCCCCATAAGTTTCATCTTTCCTGGCACGGTGGTTCTTGAGGAGAAAATTTTTAAAACATACCACCAAATTTTCATTCTCAATTATCTCCCCTTGAATGAGGGCGTGGCCCTCCATTTGAACAAACTTGAATCCCCTTCACCCAAGGATGCTTTGTGGCAAGTTTGGTTGAAATTGGCCCAGCGGTTCTTGAGAAGAAGTCGAAAATGTGAAAAGTTTACAGACAGACAGACAGACGGACAGACGGACGCCGGACAAAATGTGATCAGAAAAGCTCACTTGAGCCTTCAGCTCAGGTGAGCTAAAAACTCTGGACGACCATCAATTTTTGCCCAACTGAAATAATAAAGTTGACCCGCGTTGTATAAAACGGAACTGCATGATGCTAACTAAGGTATTCTGTATATCTATGACATAAAAATTTCACGCTGGTGTAGCAACAGCACACATTTCAAAGAATCGTTGAAGAAAAGAGACAGTTTGATTTTTGTAGTTTTATATATGATAAAAAAGAAAGAAGAGTAAAGGCTTTCTGATCGTTGCACATGCGAAATTATCTCCGGCTGACGTGACGTTAAAAATGATGTAGTGATGCTGCTCCAGGTCGATAGGCAGATGCATGTTTATAATTTCACCAAAACTTATCTAATTATCATATAAATTCTATTTAATTTTTATGATTTTGCATAATTGTTTAATCGTTCATGAAATGTTGACGATTTTTCGAATTTATCTCTACCCTTTATGGGGTTAAAGTAAAAGTCTCAATAATTTCTGAACAGCCCTTGCATATTGCCTAATAAAGATATTTTCCCTTTAACTTACCTTTGGTAAATATAAATGTCCAGGAAATTACATTGCCAAGCTCGTATTTACAATGAACTTTAATTCCTGTGTCTAAAATTGTATTCAATGCTTTGCTCAACAAGAGGCCCATAGGCCACATCGCTCACCTGAGCACTAAGGGTAGGAAAAAGTAGAAAATAGCTTTTTATTGTAAAGTTTAAATCCAAAAGTAGTCCCATGACCAATCATGGATTTTCTTTTTTTTAGAAAATGATTTTTAAAGAATTTTCCTATATATTTCTATGTAAAAGTTTGGTCGGCCATTTTGGCCCCGCCCTACCCCGGGGGGTCATGATTTGTACAAATTTTATTCTACACTACCTGAACATGCTTCCATACAAATATAATGAATTATGGCTTTGTCATTCTTGAGAAGATGATTTTAAAAGCATTTCTTATATATTTCTATGAAAGAGTTTGGTCGGCCATTTCGGCCACGCCCTACCCCCGGGGTCATGATTTGAACAAACTTGAATCTACACTACCTGAGCATGCTTCCATGTAAATATGATGAATTATGGCTTTATCATTCTTGGGAAGAAGATTTTTAAAGAATTTTCCTATATATTTCTATGTAAAAGTTTGGTCGGCCATTTTGGCCCCGTCCTACCCCGGGGGTCATGATTTGAACAAACTTGAATCTACACTACCTGAGCATGCTTCCATATAAATATGATGAATTATGGCTTTGTCATTCTTGAGAAGAAGATTTTTAAAGAATTTCTCTATATATTTTTATGTAAAACTTTGGTCGGCCATTTTGGCCCCGCCCTACCCACGGGGGTCATGATTTGAACAAACTTGA
>PRKT01000805.1:22044-58168 GCA_003671525.1 Saccostrea glomerata
ATTTTAACAATTTAAAATCCCCTTTACCCAAGGATGCTTTGTACCAAGTTTGGTCAAAATTGGCCCAGTGGTTCTTGAGAAGAAGTCGAAAATGTGAAAAGTTTACAGACGGACGGACAGACAGACAGACAGACAGACAGACAGACGGACAGACGGACAGACGGACGGACGACGGACAAAATGTGATCAGAAAAGCTCACTTGAGCCTTCGGCTCAGGTGAGCTAAAAAAAATGCAAAACACCTGATGTGGATTTATTGTACCCTTGATCTTGTATGATTGGTTGTGTATATATTTTTTCTTTTGCTCGTTTTACATGTATATGTCTTTCTTTTCACCTCAATCATGCTTCATCATCCTTGACTTTGAATTAAAAATTATATTATTTCTCAGATATTGGAAACAGAGGACTAAAATTTAGACTACCGTGATCTAATGTAAAAAGAAAATTGTAACAAATCAATTCTCTAAGTAAACCTTGATCTTGGAGACTGACCTTTAAATATGACCACAAAAAAGACATTTGTTGGTTTAGCCCCCCCCCCCCCCCCCCCCCCTTTCAATTTGCTCCCGACGCCTATGTCTTTTGGAATACTAGTAAATGCTTTATGTTAATCTTTGTAAGTGAAAGCTTATAAAGTTTTAATTTTTACAATTGGGTCCTACGGTTCAAAACGACTGTTATCTTAGACAAGTGGTGAGCCAGAACTCTTCGTATATTTAACACAGTAGTCAATTCATTTTGGCGTAATGCTCAGTAGTTTCAATATTTTCCTCCCTGGGGGTGGCGACAACTTGGCTATGGAGTAAAAAAAAGTTTTTCTACAAAAAAGCGATGTTCTTATATCTCCAATAACACTTTACGCTGTACTCGAGCTGTACTCGAGTCATCTTTTGAAAAAAAAAACTGTGTGTCCTGCATATGTGCACTGTATTTGGAATTTTCATTGAGAATTCCAAATGTGAGCAGAAAAATTTTAATTTCTTTTTTTCTGAAAAAAAAATCCTTTTTTATACAGAATTCATGCTTCATCAAATTCTTTGGTTTCGAAACTCTTATGTGAGAGTGTTTTGTTTTAGCAAAGCAATTAGTTGATGTTATAGATGAAAGACTAAGATTATGACACTTACCATGTTACAAATTAGTTGAGATCGATTAAGTCGCATCTGTTTGACTGACTGGAATACATCCACCTCTCTGTCGGTTTTGATCCGCTCCACAATACAACTGGCCGCCACAAAGAGACCACTCCGGTCAACCCCATTCCTAATAATCCACATTTTACTCCAAGAATGAATACATGTATATCGTTTCTGAGAATAATTAATTTCCAGCAATAAACATTATGAACTTTACATTATCAAACTAGAACTGTCCAATAGGGACAAATACCCCCCGCTGGGTTTTTTCAGAGAAGGTGCCAAATCAAAAATACTTTATGGATCTAGAGGTGTTCACAATTTACTTACAAAAATTTGCAGTGAAATATAATTGCTCATCATGTTTCTTAATGAATGAAACAAAGGTGCAACCAAATGAAACATCAATACTAATACATTGTAATTCCATTGTAACATATTTTCTTTAATTTTTTCTTTTTATTTTTTTTTTATTACTGCATTAAAAAAATCTCCAATAGTTTCTGAGTAATGGTTCGGATAAAATCTCGTCTACAGACAGACAGACAGACGGACAGACGGACATGGTGATTCCAATATACCCCCCCCTAAACTTCGTTTGCGGGGGGTATAAAAAGAATATTCTTAATCTATCTACATGTGCAATGTACACGATCGTTGAGCATAGATTGAAGAACTGGAAGAAAATCTTACATGCAGTGGACAGTAACGGGGGTGTTTTTGAATTGTTTCTGCCATGTTTCCACATTCTCTAACAAGTCCAGTAGTGAAGCTTTGGTGTTAGGGACGGGGGAACCCTCAGGCCAGCGATGGAAGTGAAACTGACGGACCACACGTGGAACTTCCTGTGGCTGATTAAAAAAAAAAAGACCCGTATTGATATTAAAGAATACCGTTGATGATACTATAAAAACCTACTGGTAACTTATTTGTTTAAATATCTTTTTTTTCTGACATTTTGAAATAACGTTAAATTCAATAATGATACCAGCTTTGAGAAAATTTTATTATAATAATTTTAGGCACCATTTCTCAAAATTCAATTTTATTTCTTGAAATATTTAACATTCATTTCTCAATGATTTTAGAAAATCTTCATTTTAGGCCATATTCGGCATATATCCATCAGTAATTTTAAATGTACTAAGGAAGAGATAAATGCAGAATTTTCAATATGTGTGAATTTTGCATTTAGATCTAATATTAAATATATAATTTTTATCATCACTTACATTTAGAGTATTTGTGATGGTGAAATCCCTCACAGTAATACTTGGATCAGATTTTATTTCGGCTGTCGTTTCTACAATGAAAGGTCCGAACTTCTCACCACAGGTTTCCAGTGTCCAATACTGTTGACACATCTACGAAAACATGCATAAGATTTATAAAGAAAAGAAATGACAATATCTGAAATATGTCCAAAATATTTTTTTTAATTACTTGCCTAATGTGGATTATGATGTAAAAGCTTAAAGTTACATAATTTATCAAACAGGAACTACATCAAATTTGGATTTATGCCTGTTCGCAGATGAAAAGAGTATCTTCAAATCATTCATCGTCATTTTCTCCATAATTTCAAAGACAGTAATGTGTCTCAAAATGAGTCATAAAGGGTGAATTTTGTTCGTGAAAATGATAATTTTGGGGCAAACTTCAGTTCATCTTCAAAAATAAAGCCGAAGCCACAAGGCAATGCAACATTAAAAGACTGACCAATTGTGATTATAAAGCAATAAAGAACAAATAAGGCTACCTCTGTTGGACTTTTATTTTGTACAAAAATAGCATACTAGTGGTACTTAGATTGGATTTACTTTCGTTGAGTATATTAAATTGATCATTTATTTTTCTCTCTTTAAAGCTTGCATGTTTGATGATGCTCGCCCTCAATACTAATTTACATGTGAGACTACTTAAGATCTATCAATATTACAAATGATTTCTTAACTTTGTCATAACGAATGTATGCACTATCTAAGTTCTCTTAAATAATATTATAAATTTCATATAAAATGACTTGCTGAATTTGTTCTAAAAATTTTATTTGTAATAAAATTAAGAATTCGTTTACAGCTTTTTTAACTTCAGTTGTAAAAACGAATTCTTAAAAAGACTACTAGTAATAGAAAGAATGAAATTCGATATCATGAATCCAAAGATATGTATTTAAGCACTAAATCTAACATAACTGACGATTTCAAAGAGTTTTAAAATATTTTTCAGAAGTCCTAGAAGTGCTTCATACTGAGTAAATGAAAAGTAGCAAAATCAAGTTTTATAAGTAATTTTGAAATACCAAGTCCTTAATGTTTTGTTAAGAGTTGAAATGAATTTTCCTTGGCAAAGAGGATTACGGTAAATAAAATGTGATATGTTTGATAGTCTTCATATTATTGTTCTTCGCTTCTAATCTAAGAAAAGAAGACAAAATACGGAAATAACAAAAGTGATTTGTGTTTGCATTTTCTTTAGCATGTATTTGTTTTTGTCAGCTAAAGCCATGAGGTAATGCATAAAAGAATTTCGCCACTTGTGATTACAGAATAACAAGAGACTATCAAAAAACACCGTTTGCTTTGCAATAGCAGACTAGTATGTACTTAGAATTGATTGACTTTACTTTCGTAAGGGTAAAGAGAGTTATTGTTCTTTCTTTAAAGCTTGTATGATTTGCTGCGTTTTAAGTTGTTTGCCTTTGATACTTATTGAACATGTGAAGTCACTTCGAACCTTTAGAATTCAAATTCTTAAAGAGGGTGGGCGAACAAGGCAGGCAGAATGCCTATAGCGTCAGATACTAAGAAATCATATTTAATCTATGAATTGGGTAATTAAATAAACTTATCAATATTGAAATTTATGAAATTATTAGAAAAATACCTTTTCTGAGATTAAAAAGTATATATCGTAAAAAAATTATTTTATAAAAATATTGTATGGTATACGTGGGATTCGAACCCTTGCAATAAAAATTGCAATCGAATCTAACTGCTTTGAGATTGAGACTAACGCGCTAACCACTTTGCTACGTGTCACATGATGATATTGGGCATTTAAATTATGTTTGTGATATGACCCTTGACTTAATGGACTTGAGTATTTCTCGGAAAGATGCGAATGTTTTGTCATAAAGGTTTACTTTTAAGGTATAGTTGGTCTTCGCTCCATCTTTTTATTAACCAAAAATTGTATATTCTGTTGCATACTTTTTGGATCATCTTTCAAAAAAATGGAGCGAAGACCCACTCATATTGAAAAATTTGTTTAAGTATGAGAAAATGATCATTTTTGTTCTTTTTAGTGTGTGTATGCTTTTTCATAGGCAAAATTTTTCGGTCTTTGTGAAATTTTTGTAAATTGTAGATATTTTACATAAAATATACTTTATTATTAGATAAAATATCAAATAAAATATAGATATAACTGATATTTAATTTTTCACTTCTTATATGTCGCACTATAGGCATTTCGCCCGCCTTATCCGCCCATCTTCTTTATTATAACGCTTAACATTCATTTTATTTAATGCATCCTCCAGGACCTTTTGAATAGTATTTATGATTTCAATGAAACGAGTTGTTGAATTTATTTTTAAATATGTAATTCGTAATAATAAATTCAAGAGATCGTTTGCATCAATTATATAATTTATATTTGGTATAAGAATTTTGTGAATTCTTAAAACAGGTCTCATTAGAATGAATGATATTTGTTATCATAAAATCGAAAAGAATTAATTGGGCATTTAATTATATCAAATTCACATTATTGAAAGGTTATCGAAGTGCTTCCGTATATTTTTCAGAAACGTGCACAAGATCATGTTTTAATTGGTACTTTTGAAAAACCAATCACTTTATGTTTTGCAAGAATTGAAAAGTATTTTTCTTGGCAAAGAGGATTACACCGTTAATAAAATGTGCTATGTTTGATATGCTTCATATTTTCGTTCTTCACTCCTTTTCTAAGAAAAGTAGACAAAACACGGAATAAAAGTGAATTGTGTTTGCTTTTTCTTTGTGTGTTTGTTTTCTTATTTATTGTGTTTCTTTCTTCAGTTGAACTTTTGAGGGAAGTACAAGATTTATCTGTGTTATTCTTCCTGCTCTGTTACTATATTTATCAATTCTTAGAGCCAAGACGTACTTCATCGCTCTCCTCAATTTCATTCAACATGACGATACAGTAAGAATTCTGATCGTAAATCATTCGCCAAAAATCCACGGCAGTGTTTGGCAAGGGCATCTGAGTTACAATGAAGGAATCCTTCCGCCGATAACTCTGAAGAAGAAAAAAGACGAAAATTTATAATATTGTTATCTTGATCAGAGATATTCAGTATTGCTAGAATGAGGAAAAAAGTAACAGGTGCGCGTGACTTACATTCAGGAACACTGCATTAATGTAGTTATTATAATCTTCCACGGGTGTAACTAGGTAGGGTCGACATCTGTTGGCTAAGTCACAACAAAAACATAGTTATATCACTGCATAAAAACAATTGGTCTTCCATGAAAAATAAATCAGAAACTTAAAATACTTCAGCACTTTTGCAGCAGCAGCAATTATTTCGTGAAATACAATACCTGGCACAACGTTTTTGTCCCTATTTTTGAAAATATTTTCTGGTTTTAAGGCAGCAGTTGTGTCTTCTTTTTCCATTGTAGATGATATTAGATTTAATACCTACAGAAAAACAGGATGCTCCAGATTTTATCAGGTTAGAGGCAAATACTTTAAGAACATTTCAGTTATTGCAACGTATAATTTCAAAACCTTGATAAGCATGCAGCAAACCCAAAAACAATTTTTAAGTAAAAGTGCCAGAAAGTTTTTGAACCTCGTATTGCTCCTCGAGTTTAGATTTGCCGATGCTTTGATCATATTCCAACATTTCTGACAAGGCCTCGGGGTAAGTGGACGTGGAGATAGTAGTATCCCCACATATTAAGGCTTCCAGCAAAACGTCATACACAAAGATGTATTGTTCCTGCAAAAAAACGAATCATCCGAGTTACGGTTGAGCGAGAGATAAACGCGTTTATCATCTAAATGTCAGAAAAAACAAGTGATTGGAACCAAAGCAATTAGCATTTCCTCGATTATTAAATGGTGCTAATTTTGGGATTTTTTTTGTTTTGTTTTGCAATCTTTCACAAACGTAGAGATCATAAGGGAAAACTGAATGTTTTATTTTTTCCCTATTTTTTTTTTACATTAACTGATAGCATGTTGGCAATTCCCATGCATTCTGCCAAATTCACGATATATCATATTCTGTTTGTTCCCCTAAGAATATCACAATATGAAATTCTCTCCTATATAAAGGTTACTTTTCCAGTTTCAAAGCAAGTTATGCAATATTTGTTTTATGCACTGCACATGGTTTGACATGGATCAACACGGTAAAATTGGTGACTAATAGTTTCTTATTTCAAAACCGTTGCTCTTCTGTCTTTACCACAACTAAATTCATCTTCTTTTTAGGACTTGTATAAGCCTACCAGTGTTTGAACCATGTTGACTCGTTGTGTTCTCATCAACTGCACAAAATTGTGAACGTCTATGATTCCCTCATGTTTGGCTTCCTCTAGATTTACGTCCACAGCGATATAGGTTCCTGTCCTCCCCACCCCCGCACTGAAACACAGAAGTAAAATAGGTCAACACGGAAGTAAAATAGGTCAACGTGGAAGTCAAATAGGTCAACATGGAAGTACATGTAAAACAGGTCAACACGGAAGTAAAATGGGTCAATACGGAAGTAAAATAGGTAAACGTTGAAGTACATGTAAAACAGGTCAACACGATAGTAAATTAGGACAATTTTATGCTTAGTCCTTATAAAATAGATGTATACTTAATATTTTTTAAATTAAAAAACTTTACCTGCAGTGGACAATTGGTGGTCCATTATTCAATGGATCATAGGAGCGGATCTTTTGTCGCATCAGCAATAAGGAGTGTCCAAACTTCGGAACTCCGTGATCTGGCCAAGTGGTATAATGGAACTGTTTAATGGTTCGATTCTCACCATCCTTGTAAAGAAGGATTAGAACAAATGATATACTTTATCCTCAGATTTTAAATAAGAAGGGCGACATATTCCTTCTTCCTAGTAATATCAAACATCTTTAAAGCAACTGAATATGAAAAAACCCAAACAACCAAAAACCCTTTCTTTCATAATATAAATTGACATATGAATGCACTTCCTTTAAGATAAACAGTAAGAGAGCAAAAAACGTTTTACTGAGCTTAATTAGTTTCAATCGTTCATTTCATGTACATGTATATACATGTACTTACTTTTTGTATATGGAATGTTCTTATTGAGAAATCTGGTAGACTCTCGATTGAGACTTGCTTGACCTTAATGCCGGCGTACTCTTTTGTCTCGCCAGCATCCGGCCAATATTGCTCACATTTTTTCTGTTAAAAAATAATACAGAATGTTTTATATCTATGAAATAAAGATAAATCCTGGATGACGGAAAAAATTGAAATTTAGAATACAGTAAACAAGAGCCTACCTTTCCCGTTTCTGTTGGGTTTGTCAACATAATAACTGTTTTTGACTTCTCTTCCCAAACCATTCTCCAAATATCGTTCATTGTAGATTTTGTTGGCCCTTAAAATATCATGAAATTATTAGCATCATCAAAAATAAGAAGATTACCCTTAATAGATAAATAAAATAGCAGAGAAGAATCTTACCCTGTGCTGCAATGTAAGCTTTCGGTTTCTTATAACCCTGAAGTATAAAAAAAATCACAAAATTGAATTTGGACAATTTTAATTTCAAAGTCCTAGGATGTTAAAATGAAAGAGAATTTATCACATGGAATGTTTAAACATGACTTTTAATCCAATTACCTCTATAAAATTAGCATTTGTGTAATCATCATGGATATCGCCATTTACAGGTTTCAGTACCACACGTGAATGGTCGTCTGAAATATAAGGTTGAACGAATTTCAACAGAGTTGAATAAATTTCAACTATTAGTTGAATCATAATAGTTTGGATCAAAAAGACTGGTGTAATTTCTGAAAGAGATTCAAAAGAGATCTTAAAATAATTGTGTTCTGTTACAGTTTCCAGGGGTTAACTATATACCACGTACAAGCAATGATATTTCCATAACGATTTTTGTCCTTGTTTTCCGTTTTCTTGGCAATTTCACAGCTTGCCGTCAAACCAGCAGGAATCAGCTAAAAATAGAAACAGGAAACCACTTTATAACCTTATTTCCGTAGAATAGACATTGTTTGAATTTGCAAAGGTTTCTCGTTGACTATACTCACTCTGTATTCGCGTTTGAGGCCCTCTGCTTCGTTTATCTTGTTGGCCTTGACATAATCCCAGAGATCTTCGACCTTGACCGGAACAATGGTACAGAGACCTACATTGCCATAAACTGGTTCTGAGTCCCCGTCCGTACCGGAACTGGGCTCAATTAATGGTTCTATCTCTATATCGTCTGCAACATATGGGAAATAGATATTCAGATAATTTTCCGGTCGTATATAAGCGTTCAACGAAAAATATATTCCAAGATGCAAGTAAGAACGAATGAATGAGAAAAGAAATAAATGTAGAATTTACGTAGCAAATAAACCTATACATCCATTACTCAGTATCAAGCAATCTACATTGTATTTGATAGCATTTTACACGTAAGACTTGGTGCATCATTCTCATACATTTTAAACTGAAAATCAAAAAAAAACTATGAAATTATTTTATAAGAATTTAGACTTTTTAAAATCTTGAGTATTAGTAGTGTAATAAGATTCTACAAGAAACAAAGATGAAGTCATTCAAATACAAATCAATGAATCATTACTAAACAAAACACATTTTATTTCTTTAAATTAAAACATTTTTTTACAATGTTCAAACACCTTCTTTTCAAATGCTATTCATAAAGCGTGCCACACAACATCGATCTCGGAAAGCACACAATGGGATTTGTCCGTTAAAACTGATGAGATATCTCAATGCTTTGTGATCGCAGGCGACATTGCTTGCCACTACTCCCGTGCGATCCCATTTATTTCTCCTATGCCCGCTACAAAACCACATGCAAAATAAACGGGAAATGTACACAAAAATGAACACCACGCATGCCTCTCATTTCTCAAACGTTTGTTCGCTTCTTTCTAGCAGATTTTCGTTTTTTGACCTTTTGAACTCGTCATGTTCCCCTTGTTACGAAATGACACGAAGGAAATAGGAAATATGAAAGCAATTATACACTCATCAAAAACATACTTGTGTAATTTTTTCCCCATATTTTTATGTTTAGAGAGTAAACTAATAATTCTTCATGCTAAAAACAACAATTAAAAAAAAATAATTGCACAAGAGACGGACTAAAAGCAATTTAAACGAATAAAGTGTACAACCATGGTTGAAATTTCATCAGTCTTTTTTTCTGATTTCACAGATGTCGAGTAAATGTGATTCTCCTAGATAATTACTTAATGTTCTACAATGGGTGCATATAGATCGGAAGTTCCTTCTAAGCTTATTTTATCTACATGGAAGTAAAAGTTCACGCTCTGTTTGTATTTCCCATTGTAAAGATAGTTTTTTTAATCAAGGTGTCTTTTATCAACATGCCCTAATTTCTCAAAATAAATAAATGGGGGAAAAAAACCTTGAAAAAAAAACACGTTTGCGACATTAAACAGACTAAGACTTGGGTAAAAACAACACCCTTAAAAGTGAAAATACAACAACCAATTCCCTCACCTCAAGACGATTTTATTTCAAAAATTAGCATGCATTAAAAGAGAAAAAGGAACATGAGGGGGGCGTTTTGTTTTAATACAAGCATGATGGGGACTTCCGAAAGGACAGAAACCATTTCTGGGATATTGTTATACACCTTCACAAGAACATATACTTACTTCTGTACCATTGTGCTAATTCTAAAATTCACAAACACTTTCTTACTTTTTTTCTGAAGTCCCAGTTTGTAGAATATTGAACATAAAAGAAGCAATTTATTACATATTGTGAAAGTAAGTGCTTACCAACGGGCGTAGAAGGGGTGGAAGTGTCGGGTTCCGGAATGATGGTGGGACCAAAATTTGGCATCTCCGCTTTTTCTCTTTCGGATGCAATATGTCGTTTCCTTGAAATATTTTTTTGCATTAAAAATTACTTCAAAAACAGATGGATGTAACTGTAATGTTTAAGGACTTTCGTTTCTTAATGTTAAATTATCTTATCTAATTTTACAACTTCTTACAGTATCCTTTTTCTTCAAAATCTTAAAACAAAATGGCAACAAAAAATGGTAACTTATAAAGAGCCCTTGTTTGTCAAATTTTGGTTAAAATAACTTTTTAGAAATCTCTTTTCAAAATAAAAATTGAAGATAATTTATTAATTCTCAGATAAATATTTCTACCTCCACAAGAAGAGAAACAGAGCAAAGACGAGAATGAGTAAGATGAAAACGACGATGACCGCGACAATGACAGGGACATGGTTGTTCTCTGGAGCCGTTGTAACTCGTCGTGCTGCAAAACACAATTAAGGATCCTGGTCATTAGTATGCCCCGCATCATGAGAAAACAGGAGTTAGAAATTGACTCAATTCTTATTCCCATTTTTCACCCTCTAAAGACCCTGTGTGCATTTCAAGATCAGCCTTTTTAATGGAAATGATAAAATACTGGGCTTGTTAACGCTCCCTATGGGGAAATAGGATCAGGCCACGCACAGTTTAAGATGGCTAAAGTAATTGGTTATTTGTCAAATATGGCTAAAGTTTTGTTTCAATTTTCTTGCTTTTAGAGGAAAATTCTTTAATAGTCTAAGTTGGTAAAATGAGCAATAACACAGAGAACGGGTTATACTCTACGTTAAATTGCTGTACACGAAATTGCTTTGGGTCTTGGGAATTTTAAAACGTTTTATGTCCAAGTATTTTGGAGAGGAAAAACCAGTCACTTACCCTCTTCACTTAAGGCAAGCGAGAATGATTTTTTCTCCATCTGAAATACGAAAAATGAACAATGGAGTTTTCTTCATATTAGATGATGTTGAGACAACCATGCCAATAATAATGCAAATGCATATCGCCTTATCCTTGCAAATAAGAACTTAGAAGTCGTACAGTTATCACTTTGCATTTGAAAAGATTGATACGCTGCCGAATTTTTGTCATGACTTCTGTAATTACAAGAAAATTGCATTTGTACCGTTCGAAACATTCCCCGAACGATAATCAGATTTCATTTTATTGATACAACCTTTCAACTCGTGGCTAATATATCAGTCTTAACAATCAACATGTCTTTTTAACGATTTCTGGCAGACGCAAAAAATCCATCGGGCGATTTATGTACCAGAACTACTGACTTTTGCTTTCTGATGCAAGAAAACCTTACCCCGTCCAGAATGGTATAGGCGCCATACCAAATGGAATATTCCCGACGAGGCTCCAGTGGTGCATTATAGTACCCTTCATATGTGTTGTTGTCACCAACAATAAACAATTGGTAGGAATGATCACGTGGTAGTTGAGCAGCAATATACACTCTGATATCACGCTCTTTTGCACGTTTGAAATCCAATCTGACGTCACGGATGCCATCTGCAACGCCTCGTTTTGAAATTCGGTAGGATGATGCAGAGGATGTCTCTTCAACTATGATTCGGTAGAAACTGCGATATGAAAGAAAAATACGAATAAAATTTATTGAATTATTGACTTTATTGAGTTTTTCTTAAGAAATTCGTGTTAGAGCTGAAATAAATCACACCTTATGTTTTCTTCATTAAGAGGCTGGAGGGATATAGTCATTGTGGTAGGCGTTCGTTCCAAAATAACTGGAGCAGGTGGTTGGATAGGATCTGTTGATAAATAAATTACGCATTAAAAATACATTAAAAGAATTAAACTTGCCTTGTAGAAGAGAAAGGACCTATGAAATGATAGAATATACCTATACTCTTGGTCCACACTGTGATTGATTTGGTAGGTCCGTATCCTTGGTTTGTACCGGCGCTGATACTACAGTTATACACGGTCCCACTCCTTAATCCATTGATAGTCACACGGTTGGCGGTGCTCGGGACTATTTTCTCTTGGGGCTTAGAGTTTCCATATCCACAAGAAATCTGTAAAGAGTTAAAGAAGTAATGGCATTGAAGAATATTTTTAGAACACGGTATAACAATAATCTTATTTGAGGTTTTTGACCTCAAAAAACGTATATAATTCACGAAAAGTTGAAAAATTCCTTGATGAATGATTGATTGCATAAACTTTGTAAACTTACCAAATAGGATTTGATTTTCCCATTACTAAGGCTTGGTTCTTTCCAAACAAGCGATATGGAATTATCAGTCCGAGATTCATTTTTGAAGGATGTAACTTCAGACGGAACTAGAATGGAAAACAGACATTCTAAATAATTTTTGAAGATTTTATGACTGACATCTTATATTTCTGCATTTGAAAAAGCTAGCATTAAGGGAGAACGTTCAACTTTCGCTTTTTTTATTACCTCCTTCTGATGTGGTCACGGAAAGAGTGGGCGTGGGGTCACCTTCACCGGCAGAATTAACGGCCATGACCTATAAAAGGTGAATTTTTTTAAATGCAAATTTGGGCAGAATAAAAGACAGAGATATACTCTATAAATCACAATTTTCTTTTTCATGCATAGCCTTGTCGCATTCCAAGAGAGAAAAAAAACCTTTCCATTAAAAAAATCATAATTATGTGGTATTTCCATTTTAAAATGAGGCAATTTTAATGAAAAGCACCTGTATGTTGTATTGTGTGTTTGATTCCAGTTCTTCAATCGTATATTCTATTTTACTGGAGATGGGGCGAACCTCTATTTTCGTATTTTGGGCCATTTCTCTCCAGAACCCTTTCCACAGGATAATCATATAGGCCTTTATTCCTTTGGAACTCCTCAATGGGGCCTCCCACGTGACTGTTATGGAGGCACTGCTTCGCCTCACTAACTTCAGGTTTCGGGGGGCAGCAGGTGCTGTGTTAAAACATGACATGGTCACTGACATTGTGAAAGATAAGCTGGCATAACACGATACCCACAGGTGTGATTTTGTTATGATTTGTGGAATTATAAGTTAAGACGTCTATATTTTAGATAAAAGTGACATACATGAAATGCCTATGCGTTTTATTGTGTCTAGAGTGCGTTCTATATCTGTTTTATGACGTGAACTTCTGTTCCGTGTCCTTTTTGTATCAAATATAGATAAAAGAATTATTTTTAAAGAGTATATAACAAAAAAAGTCTTTAATAATAAAACCCAAATGAGTTTTATGATATTTTAAAAGTAAAAAATTGACAAATCATTAAGGGGCTAAGAAATGAAATTATTTAACATCAAAATTTGAGTCTGTTACTGTATTATACCTACATTAAAACGGTACATTCAAAACAAAACATATAATTATTTAAAACAGTTAAACCAGGAACCTTCATTTTATATACCAACATATCGGTCCCTGGTTTAACCGTTTCTGAATTCCATTCCATTCTATTCAGCCCTATTTATTTTGAATTACTTCCTTATAGTCAAATTTTGTTACGTCTAGTCATCTACACTTCAGTTGAAAAAGGAAAAATCGAATTTTCAAAGTTTTCTTGAAGAAATTAAACACTTCATTGCTAAATTGCTATTAGAATTTTAGCATTTACAACTGTATCCCGGTATTCAAAACCGTGTAGGTATGACAAATGAAAACCATAACGACCTACTTGTTTGTAAAGTAACTAAACACTTTTCTTCGGATTTCGGGCTATGCATCTCTTGACCGTTAGCAAAGCTCATTGTGACGCAGTACGTCGTGGCAGGAATGAGGTCAGGTATGACGGCACTCTTGATGTTTTTGAAATTTCCCGGCGTATCACCAGAAACAAAAATGGCGTTCCGTTGGCCGTAGTCGGTAGATTTACTGTTCAGATGAATGAGGTAGGTACTGATATTGTTACAATTCCAGGTCTGCATTGGAGGATCCTTTGAAATAAATTGAAAAAGAATTATCGCTTTACGTATTTTTTCCGATTTCTTATGTCTGTAAGTGACTTAGAGATGACGTCATACACGACAGGAATACTTTTACAACTAAATGTATGGAATGTTAATTAATATTGAAGTAAAATTAACGTCATATTCTCTTATATGTCTTTATAAGAACGATCTATTGTGCCAAGTATTGTCAAAGAGTATGAATTCTGTGTTTTGGTGAATTAAATTCTATTTTTCAACATCATAAATTCGTAAGCAAATGTTTGCATAATATTATTAAACCCTTATATATCTAAACAATTTTTATAAATCTTCTTCCATATCTCTGTGAGATAGAAATGAAGAATAAATCAGCATAAAGATTGATATCACCTCTTTCAAGTTTTAATGAAAACATACCCTCCACATGACTATTAATTGTGTTTCCGGGAAGGATGAATTGTACTCAAAGGTACTGGTGACTGATTCGATCAGCGGGGGATCACTAGGCGCTACAACACAAACAGACAGTAATAGCAGAATTATTTAAACCAGTTATACAAACATTTCTACAGATATGAATGATAACTCAAAATTACTCATCCAAATTATCTAGAAGTAGAAGAACAGGTACCTCCACAAAGCGTTCTAAACCTCCTCGGCGGCCCCGGGGGTCCTTCGCCTCCTTCCCCGTCCCTGCGTGTTGAAACTCTCACCGCGTATTCCGTATTTGGTTCTAATTCGTCTATGGTGAAGTTGCATTCTTTGCCACAATTAAAGTGTGTCACTATACCAACTTTCTCCTCCCGACCGGTGCCGAGTTTTTGGAGCCAGATGCTATACCACATGATGGGCGGTTCCCCCACATCCCCGTTAGCCTTACTCCATGGGAGCCAAGTTATGACGACTTCTCTTACCCCAGGGCCTTCTTTTGCAATTTTGGGGGGTTGGGACAAAACAGGAAGTTCTGTGAAGTAAAATAATTTGTTTGTATCCTATATGCTAGTTCGTAAATAAATGTAATTGATGGGAAAATGAAACAATAGCGAAACAATTATGCTTAATGTTGCAATTTTGCACACAGCAAGTTACTCCAAAAACAAAATTAGCAAATGCATTAAGCTATGATGTTAGGATTTTCTTTACCAGATTAAAGTAATCCTGAATTTGTTGGATCATACAACTAACATTTGTAACAACATTATCATAGCAAGTTCAGATTAAGGTTATGACAGATGTATACCATTTTGTGTCTGAATTCGTATACTTATCGCGGTACCAGATCTAAAGAGAATCTCCTATTTAAAGTCTAATAAGATGGGGGAAAACGATAAGATACAGACTGTAAACATTGGCCTTTATGGTCCGAGTCTTCGTCCCCGCTTTCCCTGACACGGCACAAGTGACTGTCTCCTCCTCTTTAACGCTGTCCACCTTCCAGACGTTGAACCGGGTGTAAAGATACGGGTTCAGCTCTTTCGACTGCAGACGTTCCACTTTTCGGTCGGATGAAATCCCTTCTAATCTGATTTCGTCTTTCCCCGGGGTGGGGTAGGCGGTGACAGTGCAGTTAAAAATAGCTGGCTGGCCAGGATTGACCTTGTCGTTGTTAAAGTAAAGGATTTCAGGGGGCGTAACTGTATGAAATCAGATTTTAAATTCATAGATTTTCTGATAGTCTTAATGTAATAGATTTTCAAGGGGAATAATGGCATTAAAATTAGGGTTTACATTCCGATTTTAATGATAATGAAATGAAAAACTTTTACATTAATAACTTTTGGGTGGAAATCATTTATTCCTTGTTTTGATGTTTTCCGAGCGAAGATGTAATCTTCCAATGAAATTTACATCAAGTAATAAAGCATTAAAGAGGAAATCCTACTACTGATTAAAGATTGATAATGAAATATGCAGGGTTTCAATTATTCTTCCGGAAAATTGATAATGATGTCTGCATGAACAGTGGTTTGGAAACCCAAATCAAACTGTATATTTCCCCGTTAGAGGAAGTGCTTCAGAAATTTACAGACGAAGTTCAAACAATCTGTTGCTATGTCAATAACGCCGCTATCCTATCTGCGCACAACATTGATAGTTCGTCCTGAGCTCTTGCCAAGTATTTCAATTTTTTGTACAAAAAATAATTAAGAGAATTTGATAACGGGGAAAACTCGAAGGGGGTTACCTGCTTGGCAGAAGCCATCCCCCTGGTGAAAGTAGCCCTCTTTGCATTCACATTTGTCTGTAGGTCCGGTGTAACGATTGCAGTGGAGTGGATTTTTGCAATAGCAGGTTTTGGTGCAATCCCAGCCATACTTGTTAGTTGGACATGCCGTAGCTATAAAAATATCAAATCACAGCCATTTGCTAATTAAAGCTTCAGCCAATTTGCACACATTAAAATTCTTCTTCTAAAGAACCATACCAGTTGCCGTGAATTTTGTTGTATTTCAAGCATGTTTCATTTAGATAATGATTAGAAATCTGTCTATTTGATAAATGATGTTACTTGTACTTGGATTATTCCAAACAATGACAAAATTCTGTAAAATGCAAAAATGAAAAATCTACGAAAACTGACTGAACAACAGCATCTAATGGATCATGTTCTATTAGTTTTCTATTCAAAAGTAAAAACATTATATCTGCAGCAGTAAAAGCTACAAATCAACAAAAACAGAATTATCATTTTGCCACTTTTAATGCGATTCTTGCGTGCGGTGTGATAAATATGGGCGATATGATGTAATATTTTGATATAAACTTGCTAGATGAGCTTGCCATTTAATGCAATATTGATCTATCATTATTTATGATGTACTTTATTGCATTGATAGAGATTTCCTAGCTGCTTGTATATCTTTGTGTGCATCTCACACTTCCGTATCTGCCATTTGATTGGAAAAATTATATTCCTTTAAACCCAAAAGTTCGTTGTATTATTTTTTCTTTTAACTAGAAACCTTTGAGGAAGACTTATTTGTTGATGCTGTTAACCAATTTTAAGATCTATCATATGATGGATATATGTTCTTATTGTTTACTCACGGTGGTGGCCAAGTGATTCTTTATGCTAGATTCGTGTTGGGGGGTCTTGACCATACAGTTTCTTTCTCAGATAATACATTTGACATTTGTTGGCAAACTCTGAACTATCTTTCAAAACAATATGCAAAAAATGAGTACAGTTTCCTTGCCAAGAGTCTTGCCCGATTACATTATGCAATAATAAAACAAATCACGATAAAAAAACATCTCTGATAAATTTTCGCAAAAATAGATTTTCTATAACGGATAGACTTTACCGTTTCCCATAGAAACTATCCTCCACTTTTGAATATATCATAGACTACGTGCTTAATTCTTTGCTTATGTAAGAGCGCTGTTGCCTATAATCACAGGCATGTGGTTTTTGTATTTGAAATTTTCTCCTATCACATCATATTATTTCAGGAAGTTAAGTTTCTTGGGAAAATGGCTAATATTATTAGATTTGACAGATATTTTACTTCCAGACTGCAGGTTAAGTGATGATGAGGTTATGAAAATGTCCGAGGACTTACGAGTTTGACAGTTATAGCCTTCCCAGCCTTGTGCGCAGCCGCTGGAACAGATACCAAGGATACTGTCGCACGCTTCACTGATGTCTGCGCAGTGACACTCTTTTTCACAATTCGGTCCAAAGCGCCATGTTGGACAATCTGAAGAGAAAACAGATACATCGTTATCATGTTTATTGGTAATATATGGTCTTTGCCCATAGTACAATTACGCATTTCATAATATATAAAGGATTTTAATTAAGAACAAGAATAGTGTAGATAATGCAGGTACACATGGGCATATATTCCGTTATGCATATAAAGAGAAAAGGAAATGAGAACAATTTATTATTAATGTACTGTCGCAGAAAGGTTCAGCATTTAGGCGATAAAATATTTAGTAATGTGCAATATCTCATTGAGAAGGGGTAAATAACTAATTGAAATACGAATCCATGTGTCAGGATTACTGTGGAACCTTCCCTTAAAAAGTTATCAAGTACGATGTTAAAGACTAGATGGGAAGATACTTCACATAGGAAAAATATGTTCATTTAATTCTGGGATCATAAAATAACACTATTAAATGCCAGTTATTTCTTTTTTCTGAGATAGAAGGATTTTTTATGTCAGACATAAAGAAATAGTTACAGACACGCATCAAGCTTGGTTCTGATGCTGGATATTTAAACTATACTGAACGATGCCTCGTGACACGCAAGTGCCACCTCAATGTGTCTGCGGTTTTTTTTTTCCGTGATGTTTTTCACTTCTTATTCTTTTATCATTATGAACATAATCTAGATTTCTGAGGGGATAATTTTAATTTTCCAAAAATAAGAATCGAAAAAAATATATATTTCCCTGAAGATTCTTATTAGACATTCCAAACGCAGATTGAAAATATACATAACGCTGGTTGGATAATGTAGCCTTCAAAAATTAAAATATTGTTCAGTTATATATATCATATACATGTATAATATATTTTAATTTAAATATAAAACAATTTCAAACAAACCGACAATGCAACAGTCTACCAAAACAATAGCAATACATGATATCATTATCAATGTAAAATCAGAGTATCAAAAACGTTTAACCCAACAGCAAATTGCAATAAATTCAGTGCTATCATGATTCTTTCTCTTAACTTTCTCTAGATTGAAATGCAAATTAAATTACATCGTCATTGATAAATAGGAAGTTAAAAGCCTTGGATCAAATTAAATGCACTTTGTTTCAACAATCTATAGTCCCCTGGGAATTGTACGATATTTTGTTTTCATTAAATGGCACGAAACAGGGAGAAAGTAACAGATTTCTAGCTTGCCTGCTTTTACTAAAATACTGGGGTATAATTTCATCCAGCTTTTTTAGATACGTGAAAAGAGCATATAAAGAACATATAAAACCTAGTAATTAATTCTTAAAAATGCATAATTAAAACCCTATTCTTTTGTTGGTTTAATTCTTTAAATGGTGCATTACATCTTTGTTTACTTAATGTTCGTTTGAATTAATTTTTATGGATTCCTAACAATTAAGATGAACCAGCATAATTTCCTGGTAACATCTGCCTGTGTTCATTTCGTAGATGGCGGTTTGAAATTTCATTTCAATCACGTTTAAGGTACTTAAAAGGAAAATCAATCTTATCTGTTATTAGTGTGATAATAGCAGAATCACACTATTTTCCCAGAAGTGTGTATTAATTTTCACTTTTGAGGCCATATAACACGAGAATTCGCCTTTATTGACATAGGACTGTCACTACGTTATCCATGTTTTTAAAGCTTAACATTGCCTACATTCCAGACATTTAATACTGATGTGATAAAGAAAGAAAGTAGAAGTGACATAATTAAAATACTGGTTGTTGATGCTGACATGGAATAACTGTCTGTACTATTGTTGGTGTTGTCTTACAGTAATTGACTTGTAGTTGCATTGCTGTTGTTTTTAGTAAATGTTTGTAAGGATAGCAAATACTCATATACATGTAGTGAAAAAGTAAAGTATACTAATTTGGTTTGTATGTTGTTCAAAAGCTAAAGCCAGTTATTTTGGTACATGTACAATAAGATTCTGAATTTGATTGTTATTGTATAGTGATTACCTACAGTTATGATGTTGTTACATTTCCTGACATTTGATGTTTTTGCACAGCAATTTATTTTAACACACTGTTGATTACATTGTATATCTTCAATTTCCTTTGTTACTAATGCCTAGTATCATATTGTTTTCATCTTGTGCATTACTTGCTATACATATACACATGTAAATTGCTACATTATGACTACTAATATTACTGTACTTTTATTTTAATAATCATTCATTGAACAGATGTTCTTGATGCAATTCACAACTACATGTACATTTAATTACCGATAGACATGTATTAACTTTGTAAATATATGTATTATATAATATTTGTTGTTAAATGCTGCTTGACCTGAATCTAATTCAATTGCTGATGTAAACTACTGTTAGACCTAAATATATACACATGTATATACCTATTATATTTCATTGTTGACTTTTAATGCTTCTATATAACATTTCATTTTTAATGCTGAATGCTGGTATAAATACCTCTGTACCTCTATATATTCCATTGGTGTTGTTGTTAGATACTGCTTAACCATAATGTGATAACTTTATTACATTGTTGTTGTTGAATACAGGATAACCATAATGTGATAACATTGTTGTTGTTGAATACAGGATAACTATAATGAGATAACTTTATTACATTGTTGTTGTTGGATACTGGTTAACCATAATGTGATAACTTATTAATGATTATATTGTTGGTGTTGGATACAGGTGAGCTTAAATATGATAATTTTATTACATTGTTGTTGTTGGATACTGGTTAACGTAACGTAATAACTTTATTACATTGTTGTTCTGATTATATTTTTATAATAGAATCATGATAGTTTTCAATTTAGAATATCACACATTCCAGACATTGTATCGCATATCTATCTAAATATTTTCATCATTTTTTTGGTAGAACATCTGGCTTTGTTGATAAATTTAACTCTCTCCCTCTTTTTTTAAAAAAAAAAAAAGTAATTTCTATCATGATTCAAAGTCATAACGAAAATTTAGATATAGATTACCATTTCATCAATGTTACATTACATTGAAGTATCACAGACAATTGGTGACGAGGATTAAGCCTATTCACAAGCCCTTAATAGCAGGTCCTGCAGCTGCTTTTCCAAAGATACTTACATGTATGTGTCTTTCCAGCTCTATTGACTATGGAAAAGTTTGGTGCTAAGTAACATAGGAAAGCGAAATTTGTTCGAACACGATGGACGCTTCCATTCCTTACAGACTTTACTATTATTTTTTGTAACAAGTATCAATTTTATTTGAAACTTAAAAAATTCTCTGTGTTATGTATACTGTGGTTTGTACAGAATTTTGAAAGGTGCAAATATGTTTATGGTAATAATATATGAACCGTGATCTGTATTTTGAATATTTTATTATTTTTAAATTATTTACTCTTTATTTACCTAATTGACAGCCCTGTCCCCAGAATCCATTGGCGCACTCATCACGTGGGCATCTTCCCGTTTCCTTGTCACAGACTCGGTCTCTATAGCAACGGCAGGTGAACAAACAGCGATACCCAAACGTTCCGTCTTTGCATTGTAATTGTAAGGCCTCTAAATCTACAAAAGGAATGTGTATTTGTTCATATTTGCAAGTCAAGAATTATCATTATAAAAATTAAGCACTTTCTAGAATTGTTCAAATTGATGATTGCATGCCTATGGCCAAAACTTTTCGAGCTTAATGCATTATGCTCAATTTCTATGAAATTGGTATTTTAATTATTTATTGAGCAGTGAGCACAGATAAAAATCTTGATCATATCAACTATTGGTGCAAGTATTGATAGGATTTTGTATATACATGTATACCACATTTTTCGCTGAATTGCAAAATTCAGTATCTGTCGCATATTACCATGTTTACTGTACCAATTGCACCAAATATGTTTCTTTTGCGTTTAATATTGACTTGTTTTGTTTCAAGGGACAAAAGCTAAATTTAAAAAAAAAATACAATTGTCTACTAAAACAACGCTAATCCAGTTAAATTCTCTAGCATATTTTTTAAAAATGTGCAAGGGAAAAACGATTTGGAAAAAGAAAGATTTTCCACCTGTTCAACCGAAATTTCAATCAAGTGTCAAAAGCCAGGTGATTAAAACAAAACCGTGGAGGAATTTTCTGAATCAGGTTCTTTGTTAGCGCATGGGTCTTCTGCCTTTTCTATTTATCTTGGAATTTTTCTTATCTATTTCATGAAGCCATTTCTCTTCGTGTTCGGTGCTCTATTTTAGGGACTCACGCTTCAATCTTGTCAACGAGCTGTAACGTCCTCCCTTACACATGTTAGACACTGTTTTATCTTTGAGCTCTAATATCTGCATTTTACATATTTCAACTGTTAATTTCTGTCAATTTAATCATTGACAAACTGCTTTTGCGGCATATTTTTGTTGCGTTATGGCTGAAATGAATTTAAATCGCGCAAAACCATCGCAATGATGCCACATAGAAGATCCGATGGGGGCCGCTGCGCTGGAATTGCTCTGTGCAATTAATAGTGCATCAAAGTACACGACTGTATGAAGTTTCAAAGAAACAGAATTAGCACGAATAAATCACCAATTTATTTGAAAGAACCCGACTCCTGTAGCTCAATGGCGACTGGAGATTCTTTCTGCCCAACAACTTTAATTTGGAAATTTTCACAAGCAACTAGAGAGCTAAAATTGCAATAATTTTCAATAAAGTTTTTATGTATGGGGGGAAGCTTTTAAGCAAAACAAAGGAAACATTACTTTTCATTTTGGTTCTTTAATATTTCTTACTCTTAAAATATCTAGTTTATATAAATTAAATTTCAACTAAATGTTTATTCATCTACATATGTATTTAAATCTTATATATTCGGAACGATTAGGTGAAGCTGCAAGTCTGCATGTACATTCATTGAACATTCAAGTTCACAAAATTGTTTTTGAAAAAGCAAATAAACAAGTTCCCCGATGATTAAAAGAATATCAAATCATTTCAACTAATCAATTCTCTTTTGTACAGTACGTACACTTATTTTATCCAAAAGATAAAATCTCGAAAAGTACATTTGGCAGGGGATACATAAAATTCTTTTAGTACTCAAACCCACGTCTGTGAAGAAAAGCTTACTACAGATGTATATTCAACTGTCATGAACAGACATGAACCTTTTTGTTAATGTGTATCAAACAGAGAATATTCTCTGGCACTGCGCTTGCATAGGTTCAGTCATACATCAATGTATTTGTCCTTCTGTCAATAACATATTCTTAATCCATACTTTCCGATCTGTCTCATTTTGCTATTAACTAACGCCATTGGTCTTACACTGGACTTGTCATGATACCGACATATTCCTGCAGGTTGGTCTCAACTATGGATACATTTTCTCTATCATCAGTTGTCATACACAATTTATACTTTGGCAAATGTCGTTTCCTTTTTGAGGCATTAATGAGGGGGATGGAAATTAAAAATATACATATATTTATATCAAAATGTTAGCTGCTAACTACTAAAAAAAGATGAATTTTTTTTCAAAAAGAAAAAATTGTCCATAAATCACGTTGAAATTCAAACAAATCCCCGTTTAAAATCATTGGTGCTGTTTTAACTCCCGCTTAAATTACTCAGTAACTCATGGGCATATGTGACATTCATATTTGGAATTTATGAAAGTAACACTTGCGGGAAAATTCAGCGCAACCGTTTCATTTTCCGGATGCTTCCTAGACACGGCAAGATTTTATGATCATTAATGTGTTCAAGGAGTTTTTGGTTTTTTTTTATTTTAACAGCTTATCTAAGTAAAAGTTCACTATAACCTTGTGTCTTAGTTCCTAGACAAAAATATATCGACCTTCAACCACTTTTACCGAAGTGCTATTTTCTTGGTAGAACGTACGCTAGGGAAATTATGCATTGTCTTGTCTCTTCGTATTTGAAAAAAAATTGTTTATATACACGCAAACTTAAGTTGCAAAGGTTATTTAGTTTAAATTGAATACAGCTTACTGAAAAGTGTAAAAATTTATTTTTGCTTTGAGTTTGGATGAAGAGACTTAAATTACTGAGCATATTAAGGTTCTAATTTGTTTGCAGATCAAATGCAGATGCAATTACATTTCTTCTTCTGTATTTCGTGATCTGACAAAAAGTCGTCTGAAGTTAATCGCTTCCATTAATTGGAACGTCAAAGATATTGGGTTTTTTCTGCGGCGAAGTGTCGCCACCTAAGGTTCGCAGTGCATTTACAAGAGAAAAAAGACTATGTGACAACTTAAGAAAAAACCCAATGCGACCGTAAGGCCTGGCAGAAGCGCAATTAAAGCACGACATCTTGAATCAACACGTAAGTCACAATTGAGCCCCTCAATCAAGCTGCTGCTACAGTATTATCAACTTAAGGATTTGGTTCTCCCAGGAGAATTCTGAACCAAACATGTGGCAGGGGACAGGGTTTGTTGTCAAACCGAATTTGTTTGTTTTATTGACATTAATTGCTTCTTCTGCATGGAAATGATAAATCTGTAGAGAGATTTTTTTTTATTTGGTATCTTGCGTAATTTGAAACATAGCCCGCAATCATGCGGTCATTTATGTCGCTACTGATTCATAGCAGTCTTAATAGTTTCTATATTGTTTGATCAGTAAATGGTTTTCAATCAGATATTGACATCAAAATTCTGCTAAATTTCCACAGCAGCTTTTTTTCCCAACTTGAAGCCTATGATATACCAGATTCTTCTCGCTTTATCGAGGCTAAACAAAACATTATTGATTTTTAAATTATAGCTTATCATTTTTACTGTGAGTGAAATTACAGTAATACAGCAAAAAATGATATGATTACAAAAGTGTAATGTCAATAAAGCAATGAAATGGTTGTAACTTCCGGCAAACTCTGGTGTTTTGAAAGGTCATATGTTGCACACTGAGTCATGTAGGGTAAATAATAATACGACTTTTTCTCATATTTGAGTATTTATCCCGACCAAGAGGTAACTTCTGAAACTCCGAACCAAGTAAAATTTTTAGTTTCAATGAACAAGAACCCCATTCTCCGCAACAATAAAAGACTTGAATATGAAATTTGAACTTCGTGTATGTTTTATGTAAATCGACCTGTCTCTTTTGACAATGACCATGACAAAGCAACATTCACAAAGGTATCATACTACAGTGTGCGGTACACGTGCACTCTGACCATATGGCCCAACTTCAATGCAAATGGTAAGAGGTACATTTTAAACGGAAAGAAATGTTAATTCCTCGGAAATGTATTTTGCTGTAAATATCAAATTTGCCTCAAACCAGCAAATTCAAAATTACAATTTGAAAGTAATTTTATGTCGCCTTTTCAGTCTGTAGGGCATAGCTTATCTTTTGGGGTTTTTTTTTATTGTGATAAAAACTCATCGACAAAGTGCATGTAAATGAGACAACCATATTTATTTGCAACATGCTAATACGTTCAGTCTTTGAGGTATTCCCATCTCGGGATTATTTGGTCTGGGAACCAATTAATCAGAAAAACAAATCTATTAGGCATATTAATAAGAACCACCATTCCATCTTCACACACATTTATCGAATACATCTGAAATAACATGCATATAACATTTCGAGTTATAAGTAGCACGCATCGTAACGCCTAACCGTGTACTATAATTTAGCGTATAATGGACGAAAACGTCTTGTTGAATCAGTATTGACAACCACTGTTGCATATGTTGCATTTTGTGACTAAGCTTTTCTTTTCTTCTTTATGGAAAAACATCGAGACAGATGCATTGCCTCCTATATCATAGCTGACGTCTAAAAACTTCCAATACGATATTATCCCCAAAGCTTGGGTCTGATGAAAAATTCATTTGTAACCGTCTTTTCTTTTTTCCTGGTTTGTAATAATACCATATTTTCAATTGTTCCGCTGAGAGGTGGTGAGGTCATTTTATAGAATTTATTTCCGCAGTTAATAGTACCTGTCTTTGTATTCTGTATTTTCCATCGTCAGTCCATCATGCGATATCATGAGCTTCAGAATCAAAGAACTACTCACGCGGAAAGAAAAACGTGGAGTTGGACAGAAAGGTTATGGTCCCCTAAAGTATAGGTCCTATGATTCATCGTTGATTTTATCACGCCAATTAACGGTCTAATTTCCTCATGTATTTATCAATACCCTGGTTTTTACATCTTTAACACATTATTGATGCTTTCATGACAACCATGCAGAGTTCGTGACAGTGAAAAGATACGGAGCACAATTAATGCTCAGCGCTTCTTTGTATATGTCAAAGATGAATGCCAAGAGTCAATGCAATCATCCCTACTACTGAAAATAAACATAATGCACACACTTCTAATATCAAAAAATACGTAGATACATATAGGCCCTATATATTTTTTTGCCTACGAAAATGAACACAATAGGCTTTCGAATGATAAAGAAATACAATTTTAATTATAAAATAATTGTTAAGGAAACGTTTGGTAGAGAGACCTTATCACAGACTGAGAGATATTTATAGGTCTTATGAAACAGAAACTGCAACTAGCTGATTACACTTGATCTATATTCAAACCTGAGTCAGAGAAGTGAACTTTCTCGAAAATGCAACGCTCTCTCTTTCTCTCAATGGCTGAATTGAAGTTGGTGTTATTAAAGTAAATATGAGGGAATATCAATCAAATATGTCAAAGAAAGGTAAGATATTTCTTTTTCTGAAGTCTTTTTACAGCACGTTGAATCTTTTTTATTTTGTTTCTTCAGTAACATAAAGATAGAGATTGATTCGGTATACAATTTTTCTAGGACAAAAAATACGCAATTTATGTAGCTATCTATTTATGTGGGAAAAGAATATGCTGACAGATTTCGAAAATAGATATTTTACCTTTAAAAAATTTATAAGAAATTGTCTGCCTTTGGCTGGGCTTTGTCAATAACAAATCTCGATTAACCAATACGTATCTATATTCAAGTATACATGTATTACGTGTATCGTATCGAAAAAATAACTTCCAATGAGAATCTTGCAGGCAGTTTTTCTTAGATTTCTGTGAGAAAGTTGGAAATTTCAGTCACCGGCGTTTTTTTTAACTGATTTGAATTAAATCTGATCAGTAATGAAATGAAAATTATCTTAAATAACTATTACAAAATACCTAAAACAATATCCCAGATAGCAAGACTATGTTGGGCCAACATTGGCAAAAGGTTGTATGGTTGGCGTTGGGGGAACAACGTTGGGCCAACGTTGGACCAATGTCACCATGCCAACCTTCTCGACCATGACAGAATTCCTTTGTTGGCCCAACGTTGGTCCAACGTTAGCAACTTCCATTCACTTTACTTCCCAAGGGAGGAGGGATGTTGATGTTGGTCCAACGTTGGCCCGATGTTTGTAATTCACCCTTAAAGAAAGTGTCCTTTAAAGTTGGTAGTAGTATGTTGGCCCAACGTTGGCCCGATGTTTGAAATACACCCTAAAAGAAAGTGTCTTTTAAAGTTGGTAGTAGTATGTTGGCCCAACGTTGGCCCGATGTTTGCAATACACCCTTAAAGAAAGTGTCCTTTAAAGTTGGTAGTAGTATGTTGGCCCAACGTTGGCCCGATGTTTGAAATACACCCTTAAAGAAAGTGTCTTTTAAAGTTGGTAGTAGTTTGTTGGCCCAACGTTGGCCCGATGTTAGTAATACACCCTTAAAGAAAGTGTCTTTTAAAGTTGGTAGTAGTATGTTGGCCCAACGTTGGCCCGATGTTTGTAATACACCCTTAAAGAAAGTGTCTTTTAAAGTTGGTAGTAGAATGTTGGCCCAACGTTGGCCCACTGCGATGTTTGTTGGATGACTGTTTTTGTTTAGATCTGATATATTCAATATTTTTAAATTTTAACTTAAGTGATCACAGCACCAAAGAGTGTTTTATTATATTTTTTGAATTGTGCACATGCATGATTATTTATTTGAAATAAAACCCTTGAAATTATGATTTTTTTTATGAGCGGTGTATTCATGAGAATTTAGAGATTAAATACGTTCTCAGGAACAGGATGTGAATGAAGCCTACATATACATAAATCAAAATGACACGGCTTTATAATTAAATTGAAACAAAAGTTAAGCGTTCGCTATCACGTGACCAAACTGTGGGGTGAGCTGTCAGATTCAATTGCTCACAGGTGGTGATAATGCAGGGCAAGCAAGAAGAAGTGAAATTTAAATTTGTGGATTATACACTTGCTATACAGCTGCATTTAGAAGCGATGTAAGTATATTTATTCTTATTTATTCAGGTTAAGTGTTAAAATTGACTCGGAATTCATTCTTGTCGTGTTTTTGCAAACAAGCAGTGTAAGTTAAGGCTAAATAACATCTTTTAGGTTGTTTCTATCTATCTAATTCTTAACTGTCTATTACAGACACGATTGTAACAAAGAAATTCAGTCAGAGACTGCAAGGAAAACAAATGTTGTGGCGGTACATGTAAAAAAAACAATGAAATCGAAGACCATGCATAAAGAAGTGTATAAAGTATGAGTCCGTGCATAGACCTAAAACGTTTTAGGTCTATGGTCCGTGTGACAAAGATCAAGATAAAGAAAACGGGAGGGGACTAAGGGACGGGAAAAGAGCGGGAATACAACAAAAGGACAGTAATAAAGGAAGTGAGCCCTGATTAAGAACTTTTAATTGATAATTTTTCATAATTTACCTCTATTGTCTATCTTAAAATTTATTTTGTAAATTATGATTGAATTGATGTATATAAAATATTATCAGAGTGAATCATTAGTAATGTTTTCATTGAACATGTCCATGTATGCATTATGAATGCAGATTGAATTGTGTATTAATTATTTTAAACAGTCATAAAATAGGTTTATGTAAAAGAATCACTTAAACAATTCCAAATGTTTCTATGTAATAACTACGTTGGCCCAACAATTTGCCATCTGACATTGTAAAAAAAGGGTCATTATTGGGCCAACCTAACCAACCAGTTGTTAAGGTTGGCTGTTAGTTGGCATACACTAAAAACTACATTGGCCCAACAATATGCCATCATACACAATTTTCGTAAGAATGCTGGATCAGTACTTGTCATCAAATTACAGAATTTTATGATATTTGGATGTACATAGTACAAAGAAAAGGACATTGCTGTGAATCTTAATGGTCCTTTACATGTTTATAAAATATTGTTTATGCATGCACATGCATTTAAAACGTCGTACAATATTTTTCACAACATTATTATTTGTTGATGTTTGTTTTTGGGGGGTTTTGGACACTCATTGTATTTCATTTAGTGTGTGCATGTGTATGGATAATAAGAGAAGGATCTACTAAATTGAAAGAACTAGTAGCCAATCATTTTGTATATTCGTATACTACACAATAAAATATATTCAAAACCAATCATCAGGGTCGAGTACCAAATCAGTAACACAAATTATACACCCACCCTCTCTCACACATCCAGATCCCAATAGGTCACTGGACTTATGCTTCACAACCATGGTGACGTTGGCATTATATTGTACTCACTGAGAATGATACATACTCACATTTTGTTGAATATTTGTGAGCTATTTTATCCTAATACAACTGTTTTTATAACTGTCGTCTTAAGTTAGATATATTGAGTAAGATATTACGTATACTTTAAGGTATCTGATTTTCAAAAAAAAAACAACGAATAATTCATTATCTTGTCATGCGCGTTTTATATTCACTCTTTCAAAAAAGGAATACTGTTCCAATTTTTAGGACTCAAGATTCATTGAAACATATGACAAATGTTAACAAATAAGAAACATCTATATAATAAAATGTTTGAGAAAAGTGTTTTAAGGTTAATTTAATTAAAAATAGCATAATGCAAATTTCATATTTTAGGGTGAGTTAATCAAACGGTCTTTCAAAAAATAAATAATAGGTTTTTTTGTCAAGATTAAAGCCTTCCAAGATTTTCATATTTTCCTTCAATTTTTAAGTATTTACCCTCAATTTTTTTAAAAAGTTTCTTTCACTATGAATCAGCCCTACTCAAAGTTGTAGTTACTAAAAGAACAAACAATATTATGATATAATTTCTTAAGAGATTTGTGAGGCGTTCACTTGTAAGATGCGGTGAGGATTGCTAAACACAAAGCAATGCATGCGAATATATTTTCCAAGTAATGAAATAGATCCCTATTCAAACTTGTAGTAACACAAAGAACAAACAATATTATGATATATTTTCTTATAGTTTTGTAGAAGGTGCTCACATGTATAAGAGGCGGTAAGGATTATTAGTCACAAAGCAATGCATGCAAATATATTTTCCCAGTAATGATATAGGTTTCTTTATAATTAAACACTCATACTTAAGTAATTATACTCTCGTGTGGGAACGGCGGTGTGTTTTCCAACATGCATACCGATTACAAGACATACGTGTATACATAAATTTCACATTTTTCATTTGATTTACCCCGATCATAGAAAAATATGAACTTCAAATAAAGGGTTTGAAATAACATTTTGAGAAGCACTGACCAGCAAATATAGATAAAAAAAATAAAATCATTTTAAGTTACTGTATTTTAAATAGTTGTGAAAACGAATAATTAATCTTTCCCGGCGGAAACAAGCCCATGTAACCGAATCTTCCCCTGACGATACCCTGGCTAATATCGGCGATTCTGCACATGTTATGATATTGTAACAAGATATCCTCTTTAATCTCCCTTATCTCTTGACGTGAGGGGTATGACAAGCCTCATCAAAATTCTGGGGCCTCCATCGTTTCAACACTGACAAGAGTTTTTGTGTCATACCCTGGCTAATATCGGCGATTCTGCACATGTTATGATATTGTAACAAGATACCCTCTTTAATCTCCCTTATCTCTTGACGTGAGGGGTATGACAAGCCTCATCAAAATTCTGGGGCCCCCATCGTTTCAACACTGACAAGAGTTTTTGTGTTAATGACCAGTGCAATCAGCGAGACCTATACTTGATCGGGGGGTTCATGAGTCACTTAGTTGGTACACTTGTACCCGTTTTTATTCATTTTGATGAAGTATCACTTGGTTCTGATGCCTGTCAGATGCACATGTTTCCGAAGTGTTTACTTGTCAATTATTGCGGGGGTAAATAAACCCAGACAACTTAGAGAGAGGGAGATTCTTGATGGTGAAGAACAGACAAAGAACAGAATGCCTGCACCGTTCGGCCACATGCTGACAGAACCCTTCAAGCCAGCTTGTTTATAACTTGTATCAATATATAAATAGCCCTTCATTCCGCGTGTACACAATTAAACATTAACGGTGAACACTTCATATCCTTAGAAAAGCGTGATTAATGGTGTTTTCATGTATTTTTTCACTAATGTGTCGCTGTACACTCTTGAAATAAACGCACCTGTGTGATAACTTTTTGGAGTTTTGGTCAAGGTTTCATCTTCTTAACTTTGGTATTTATGTGGTATGAATGGACAGACGAAAAATATTTGTCTAGTAAACAAACCGACATTTTAACAAATGACCTTCAGTTGCTACGTCCCGGGGGCGCAGTACTTTGTCTATGCCTTTAACTGGACCATGAAGATGCACGGAACATGGGAGCCTCTGGACATAATCTTTAGAAGGGTCTTAGAGATTTATAGAATGTACTTAAACACGTGGAAAACATTAAGTAAATCGACATTCTAGCTGGGCGGTGTCACATGTAAACTTGCTTCGATATTCCCTGCTCAATTACACTATCATCTCCATTTGCTCCTATCTATAATTTTACATTGTGCAATGCACACAACACATAATATACCAACAGCTGTATCGTATCGCAGTGGGTAACCTACTTAATTGCGCAGAAAATTCTTTAATTCCATTCATTATATTGCTCATATAAAGATTGAATCTACTCGTGGCTATCGTAAAATCTTGAATATTTAATACCGTTCTAGTTGAAAGCTATGTTATAATGTCTTTATTCATAACTGTGGTGTTGGGCCCGGTATGTGCTTTGTTATGTTACAATGTTTCCCCTTTCTCTTCCTCATGATTTACAAAGGGGATAAACAAATCAAACCACTTGATGTTTGATTATTTCAACGTCCATGTATTGATGAAGTTCGCCAAACCTCCGATGAAAAAGTTCCATGATTCAGATAGAGCTCTGATTTACATACATTACCGTAAATTGATAAGTAAAAATATACTTACCAGAGATTTCAGTTGAAATAGGATTCACAAGAAACGTGAAAAATAATAATCCAATAAGTAACATACTCAGGATTCGGAATAAAGAACTTGAAAATCCATCACAAAAAATACTGAATTGTACCTGACTTCATGTACAAAAAAACAACACCAAGGGATAGCCTGCCCTACATTGTAAATGTTATTCTAATTTCCTCAGTCTGACAGGATGAAAAAGATGCATGAAAATAATCAACGCGCGTGCGTCATGACCTTCCTCCCTCAGCATCCAAAACCAAAAGAGGAACTGGTTATCAGCAGACGACCGATGGAGCGCGCGCTGTAGGTACCGGACACGCACCTTGTTCAGAGACAAGCATCTGTTGGAAGAATCGATTGATTTTACAGGACCAACTTTGACAAATAATATTTTACTCGGAAAACTAAAAAATGTGGCTGACAAATATCAAATGTGTCCGTCCCATTTGATCGGAGATACTGAATTTTTTGCTTAATCCTCTTCACCTTCATTTGAAATTCTTCACACTGACTGTTTAAAAATATGCTTGCAATGTGAGACTGTGCTACTATAAGGTTATTTAATTTCTTTTCACCATTTAAAATCATGTCGAGTATTTAGACACTGTATGCGTATGCTGAAGTAAAAAAAAATGGCCAGAGATTAAATCGTTAATTCGTTAATCAATGCTCCGCCTTCTTAAGTAACTGGTACTATTAAAATTTACTTTACCGATTGATATACTATGGCTGCAATTAAATGAGGCATTTATAATTGCTAGTGTTACACTAAACGTCGATTTTAAATACAGCCGACCACCAGAATACTTAATAAATATAGGATTAAACTTTTTCCCTTGGCGTTATGATTTGAAATTCTCTAGATCTATTTCATTTAATATTTCTAATTTTCTATTTATTTGATCACGCCATATTTTTTTTCATCTTGTCTGTTTAGCTAGCTGAATCAAGAAAGCAGAAAATTTAAGCATTATTACTTAGTAATCAACAGCATTAAATCTGGTCTAAATGTTAGATTTTCTTAGAAATGTGAAGTGGTTTCACAGTTAATTTTATATATTTTAAAAAAGGAAAATTATCCCGAAAAGAATTTTTGTATGCAGAAATGCAAATTTAAATTTCAAAAAATTACTTTATAATTAAAATTAATATATATAAATTTAAAAATAATATAAATTTAATTTAACTTTTAAGTTTCATAGAGAAAATATTGATAAACTCACATATAAAATTCAAAATGTTCAAACTATTTAAAATAAATTAATGAATGGAACTTAATTAAATTCACAATTCAACTTAGACTTAAAAAAAAATGCCCATGAAACATTATGCATCTTGGAAAGACAGAAAATAAAATCCTGTCGAGATGGAGATAGAGAGAGAGAGAGGGGAAAAAAATCCTGTCGAGTTGGAGAGATCTCGTCAAGTTTTCTCGTTCATCTTTATTTACAGTTCCAACATGCCAACGCAGGTTATCAATTTTTTCTCCGAACACTGGGTAAATTCCTTTAGCCGTGACAAGTGACAGAGACTATAATGGCGTGTGGTTGATAAACAGAATCAAGCTGCGAGGTATCTTTTTACAAATATGGCAAGGGCTGTTAAATTTTTTCCAGATAGCATCAACAAGTTTGAATCGATATACCAAATACTGCTAAAAAGCCATAAATTTAAAAACTAGACCCTTGTTCAGAAACCAAGTTTGATGGACCTTGATTCAGAGGATGCTGATATATAAATATATGGGACATATAATCTTTCATGGGAAATATATTTTGTAGATTATGGGAAATTAAGAAAAATGTAAATAATGATATGATCCTGGTTTTCAGGCGGCAAAGTATTTTCTTGGGACCTATAAAGTCACGTGATAGCCCAGTTACGTTAGATGGCTTCCGAAACGAGTATATAACTCAATTAGAAGCTGGAAGTTTCAACACTAAATCACCATTTCAGGACAGAAGGTGATGCTGGATTAGAAAGTAAATGTCTGTGAAAAAAATCCATTACTGATTTAATTCTGTCATCTCTTTAAAAGCTAGCTTTACGGAAGATTTACGAAAAATCGATGTTTGTCTTCTCTGTAAAACGGTTGCTTAAAGAGCCGTTTGCGATCATTGATAAATGATAAGTCGTTTATATTTTATTCCCAATTTTTTTTTTTCAACTTGATTCTTAAAGTTTTTGTCCACCCATTTTACAGTAGGAGATTATTTAGGTTGGTCTGTCCGTCTGCCTCAATGTATTTATTCTGTGTAAATCATTTTCGTTTCTGGACAAATATTAAGTAGTATTTACGGTTTTGCAATGAAATTTTATGTATAAGCCTATGAATAAAAAGATCGATATTGATTTTGAGATTAAATTTTGAAATTTTATGCTACAACTCCTCATGGCCTTAAAAAGCTGAAGGTCCAATTACGTTCGAGGTCTGTAATTCCGGTATATATTGCATAATGCGTATACTAGTAGCTAGCTTTCACAGAAAAAAAATTACATAAGCGATTGCAATGAATTACTTTAATTAACTTTTTAAAAGAAAAGCCCAGTTGACTTTGGGGCCAAAACCGAAAGGTTAAGATTTGTGTCCTTCCGTCCATCCGATCTTTTTCCTTCCATCGCACTTCGCGTTTAACTCAGTTTAAAGTTCAGTTTCAAAGAAACTATTCAACATATTTTTTTCAAATTACATATACTGATACATATTGATAAGAGCTATTCAATTAATTGCATCAACATTTTTTTTTACCTTCATCTTTCCTTTGTACTTTACCTCACTTTTCTTAAATTATTGTTTACTAGTATCCCGGTTTTAATTAAACCATTCTGATTCCAATGTAATCATATGCTGAAGTACGCTATTCAACTGCACCAACATTTTTTGACCTTGACCTTTCTTTTAACCTTCATTTCACTATTCTAAACTGAGTGATTAGCTCAGTTTCAAAGAACCCTTTTAAGAAAGTGTAATCAATCTGCATATACTGATACTTATACATACTGATATCTATATAAGCTCTTCAACTGCATTAACATTTTCTGACATTAAACTTTCCTTTGACCTTTACCCCAATTTTCTAAATTAGTGTTAGTTCAGTTTGAAATAAAATATTAAAGATATGTATATCCAGCTTGCATGAAGCTTATACTTATTAGTGAGACTTATTCAACTGCATTAAAATTTTTGATGTTGAACTTTCCTGTGACTTTGGTCTCACTTTTCTTAAATTTACATTTTACATTGTTCCAAGTTTCAAAGAAACAAAGATATTTTTATGTAAGTTTATTTACTTATAAATACATTTTGATAGTATTTATCCAATTATTTTCAAATCCCGCGTCCAGTACTACTTAGGTCAGTACTAGCGCTGGCTCTAAAAAGATGAGAATATTCCCTCACTGAGCAGCGGCGCTGAGTTCCATACTCTCTTTAGAGAAGTGGACAGGCTTTCGCCTACATCCATATTAATGTCCACTTCTCTAAAAATAATACATTCCATCTAGCTGCATTAAAAAATATTTTAGTCCTTGACTATACTACCAGGCCTGCAGCTACCTTGCACCTGTAAGTGTTAGCGTAGCATGAAATATCTTACGTTTTCCAGGTGTTTTTCTCAATTTTGATAATTGATTGCAGGAAAATGTTCGCAGTGGCGGATCCAGAGGTTTGGTTATGGGGGTTGCAACCCCCCTCCCCCTTGGATTTCCAAAAAAAAAAAAGAAAGAAAAGAGAAAGAAGAAAGCCCTAATTTTTGTTGTGTTTTTACTCAAGAAAATTTTCAGTGAAAGGCTTATGTTTTAATACATGTATATAAAGAAATTCGATTGTGAATACAAAATGAAACTCCACCCACTTTACAAAATAGGATTTTCGGGTTCGGAGATATATTTTCCTTTCTTTTGCAAAAACTTTCAAGTAATTCATAAAAGTACTTTTTCCCAGGTTGATCAACCTCCCACTTTTTAAAATCATACTCCACCCGGTATCCTATTGAGTTGTTTAACTACATGTATGTGTAAAACGTACGTTATGATAACTATTTTCCCATCAACCCCCCCCCC
>PRKT01000805.1:69623-84758 GCA_003671525.1 Saccostrea glomerata
GGGGGGGGGGCAGTAATCTAAAATAATATGGAATTATTTTTTTTTTAATTGTCTACACGTCTACCTTCGAAAATTATTCTACCTCATCTCTCTTTTCTTTATAACCTAAATCTAAATTTATACAAAAAATCTTACATCTGTATTGAGCTGCCCCTTATAATTATTTTAAAAAATATTAAATCTGATGGGTGATATTAATTCACCCATAAAAAATCCTTTTTCATCCTACATGACATCTTATATAAAATGTCAATGCTAAGAAAAAATTAAAAAGACAAAGAAAGAAAGAAAAACACATACAGATATCCTTTTCACTCACACATAGATGTATAAATTCAATAAAATATACTTATCGATTGTATATACAATAATAACATTTCTGAAAGCACCTTCTCTGTGCATAATAATTTTGGATCAAGTCATTCTACAATGGTTGATACTCAATAAGGAGAGAAAGATTAGGGGGGGTATGAGGGGGTGATTACAAAGAACTTTTAAAATAATGTAAAGGATAAAATACATTTTCTTTCTTTTTTGTTGTTGTTTTTTTGAAAATGTAATCCTAAGAAATTCATGAAAAAGGCAATCTCCAAAGAACAATCATTTTCTGTCATCTTATTGTATAATATGAAAATGGAAAGAAAAAAATAATACATTTTCTTTTTTAAAAATGTATATTTTGATCCTTGTTTGACTTTCAGGAAAAATTGAAACTTCTAGAGAACAGTCATTTTCTGAGTATCTTTTTCAATACATGTATTTCATAAGTTTAATAGTACCTTTTGAAACTACAGTATAATTATTTCCCAAACAAAAACAAAACTAACAGTAACATTTTCTAATCATTAAAACAAATATGGAATTTATATAAAATAAAATTTTAATAACCTATTTACAAAATTCATTAATTTCATTAATTCATTAAATTCATTAATTTTTGCCTAATTCCCTGGATCCCTGCCTGGAACACATTTTTATTCTGTACTCTAATACTCAACTTCTTTAAAGCTTATTGAGGGAAAAGAGGGGAGGGGGGGGGGGGTAAAGCTAGGAATGGTTATTTACAAAAAATAAACAAGAACAATATCTGCCACACCTTAAATATCAAAACAAAATACCCCTTAATTTCCAGATAAAACAACCAACAACTTCTTGATATCCCTAAATTAAGTCTCTAGAAAGAGGATAAAATCAATTTTAGAATATAAAACCTCTTCGATAACAAAATTTTGTCAATATCATGTAACAAAATAAAGATGGCACTTTTTCCTTCTGAAGAATGTCTTAATTAGCACTACAGACTGCTTTTTCATTATACAATTTAAAATAGAATCTGTCAGCTTTTATCTTTTTTCTGCACAATCATTTTTTCAATGATTAAGTAATTATTCCTAATCAACAAAATATAAATAAAATGATTTTCAGCATTTCAATATGTACACAATGCAATGGAATGAAATATTAAACCTCAAAAGTATACATATCCTGTAGTTATTACAATGTACCTGCCCTTAAAAAATGATTCCCTAACAAACAACATTTTTTAGATAAAAATCAAATTGCTATTAATTGTGATTAATATTGCATCATTAATCGTGTGTGAGACACTTTTTGTCGTTTATTGGTGTAAGATGCGGCGTAATGCCCCCCAATGCCCTGTGAATGTTGCCCCACATACTCCCCCTCCGGACTGGGCTCAGGGGCAGGTAACAAGTGACTGTAACTTCTCTTCTGGCCTTGTGGGGTCTTCTGTAATTCAAAACAAAGTTCATCATTAACTGGTGTCAAACTAAATACTTAATAATTTTAAATTTATTTCATTGTTCCTTTACTAACCAACTCGTGATGCATTTACTGAGATACTGTATACATGAACTTACTTTTATTGGTGAAAAATCGTCATGTTTGACAGCAGTCTTTGACCCAAATTTATCGCCATGAATCAATTGAATATTTGTATGTAATTGTATTACAGAGTATTTCTTGGGTCAAAAAATTACTTGTCATAAACAAAATCCACATGATTTATCTTGAACAAAAGTTGACTCAAATAATAGTTCATTGATAGAATTAAATGGAGACATCGAAGTATGTACATGTATGTATGTAATCAAACGAAGCAAGTTTGGCTGTACTGAAAGGATAACTTGTCATATTTATTTTTATTTTAATTAACATACCAGTAAAGGTTGGTTCTCTGCCCTAGATGTACCAGGAGGCTGTATTGGTTCTTTGTATGACTGGGACTGTGCTGAAGACTGATGGTAATAATCTATGGTCTGCTGAAAAAATATTCAATCAATACATGAATACAGAATGGAATCAATATTTTTGGGGAAACAAATTTCATGGATTCTGTGAGGTCATCTTTACCCACGAATTTAAACAAAAAATGACTGTCCATTCATTGGATCATTTAATGTTACTTATAAATATACATGTATATGAATATTTAATAATTGTCCATAAAAATGAAATTTTTATTGTCTACCAACATCAAAAAGATTCCACAGCATGGTAAATCTGAAATTGAAAGAGAGAAAAAACTGTACCATTTTACAGTTACACTCTTGCTACATTAGTGCCCCACCTTTTTGGGAAGTGGTTCCACTGAGGATGAGCTATGAGGGTGATATGGTTCGTAGCTGGACTGAGGCGATGTCGCTGAATGATGAGTGGGCGTAGCCTCTGTGTGTCCTCTGTAACTATAATCTGAACTACTGTAACTGTACGAGTCGTCATAATCCTGACCCGACACACTGCCGTAACCTGAGCTGTACGATTCGTCCTGTCCGCCGTAGCCATGGTAACTGTAACCAGGTTGGTTGTACGCGGCATAAGCTGCTGCTTTAGCTGCTATATCTTGGTAATGCTGGAATTTATTTATATGGTTTCAATATGTTTAAATTGTGAATTTTGTTAGTACAATACTATGTATTTTTTACGGTCTTGACGGTCTTGTTTTTATTTAACAAAGTACTGATTTAATACTGATTTATCAAGAATTTCATCAGACAGAAATGCAATACTGTGTTTTGATGAGGAAATTTACAAAATTATGAAGTTGAGAACGACTGACTTTACCTGATCATGGTTGTAGTTATAACTTTCTTCTGCATAATCATATGTACTTCCTGGATTCTGCAAAAATGAAAGGAATAAGGTGCAAGAAATGTATTTGACATTTTCTTCAGTGTGTAGGTACATTTTTAGCATTAGCTTTGTCTTGATACTGTAATTATAATGTTCCTGTATATAATTATAAAATTGTCTTACCTGATAACTAGAACTATAATATCCACCATCACCCTAAAATATATAAAGAGAGGGTTAATTGGTACTTACATATGCAATTCTCATTTTTCCTCAAAATTTTTACAAACACTCATTATCTTGATTAGGGTACAGGGAAGGAAAAGGGGTGGGGGATATCAAACTTACCCTGCTATTAGTATATCCATAGTACTGATCATATTCACTTGGGTCTCCTTTTCCTCCCTGATTAAATATAAAATCACATTTCATTACAATTCATTCATTACAAGAAAGTGAATATTACAACTGCGATTTGTAATTTAGATCTTTCAGAAATCAACAAGGTGTACATTGCCTGATATTTTACTGTAATACACCTGTACAAGAGTATCAAGCACCGACTTTTTTTAATCACCCAATATTTTTTTCCTATCACTTGTCTTCACAATTCATGAACTGTATGAAATGCAAGATATAAAAACCAATTCTATTACCTGTGGATTTCTTTGTTGAGTATGTGCAGTGTCTGGGTTTGGCAGCAGGCCTCCACCTTTTGGTCTACCTCCCCAGCCAGGCATCAAGTTCTGAGGAGCTTCTCCTAACAGCGACTGTTTAACTTCCCCCTCTTTATTAGGCTGACTGGCAAACAAGCTTTTCTTTGGTGGTAGCCCTCTATGCACTAATCCAAGAATTTCTGGGGGTGCTGCCCCAAGCAATCCCTCTTTTGTATTCTTTAAATCCATGAGAGGAGTAACTTCCCCTGGGGTGCATCCGAGATCATGACCTAATTGCACTGCAATCTGACCTATATTTGTCAGGCCACTGACATCAATGTTCTGTAGGTTTTGTGACACGGATAATAACATGGAACTGATGTCAGAGCCGGGGTATGGCTGATTTGGTTTACCTGGGGACAGTTTGGACAGGAGACTATGGAGGATAATGTTGGACTGGGAGGCATACGGGTCCCCCAACAATGAGGGCTTCTCTGTCTGAAATGAAAAGAAATATTACCAGCTTAATAAGACATCCAGATACCAGTCTATCTTAAATTGTACAGTCCCAAATAAAAAGGATATGAACAGTTCTTTCATACAAGCTTTAAATTTAAAAACCAATTTTTTTACATAGGTACATCTTTTTTCTGTTTTAAAAAAACTTTAATTCTTAAAAAACTTAAATCAACACTTGAACTTCATACTGTGTTGATACTGTTATACCTGGTTATTGTTGACCTTCTTTGACATCAAAGTTGCAAGGTCTACATCAAAAAACTGCAAAGATACAATATAACCCAAATGATGAAGAATTCTGTAAAATTTATGGTAAATGCCTAAAAAAATCATTCAACAATTCAAAGATAAAAATCAATTTCAAATCTATACAAAGTGAAACTTGTTTAATCTGACTGTTCTTACTGATGGGAACTTGCAATTTACATTGTACTAAGCAAGGTTTTGGAATATACAACAAAATGATTAGACAAGTTGTAATGTAACTTGTTTTCTTTTTATCAATTTAAATATATATTACATTCAAATGATTTCTACATGAATTGATGCACAACAAAAATTTCTCTGTATACAAAAGCTACGTTTGTAGTCAATTTCAAGAGAGAAATTTTTAATGAATTCGCCAAAGTCTTGTATATTTTGGTCATGTTTTCTGACCTGACTGCTGGGAGCTTGTATCTGGAATTGGAATGCTAGCAGTATAAACAGCCCTAGCTGTACATTTACATTCATCAGAGGACTTAATGGCATGGCTGGAGCAGGTCCTAGTAAACCTATAACAAATGTCAGCATAAACATCAAAATTCAGTCCCTGCTTACACTAAAGCTAACATTAAATCATTACAATGCTCCGTCACTTTTGAAGAACGAAAATTGCATGGTATTAAATTCAAATTAAGTACATTTTTATAATGATGGAAAACTGAAATTTCACCTCATTTTAAGATTTCTAAATCATAACTGTTCAATGTTCATTGGAGCATTATAAAATTTTCTTACAATAATTTATGCGTAGGTCAGTAAGTGAATTAAAACTACATGGGTATTAAAGCAATTGCTTGTATTTGATATTGAATTTGTAGAAGTCTGAATTATTGAATTCTGTTTATTAATTTTTTCAGCCTACCTGGTTTCTCTGGATTGGAGGTTAGCTGCTTTATATAGGTCTTGTGCATCTTTTCTAATGCCTCTTCAAACTTTTTCATCACTGAAATGTGTAGCATAAAAAAAAATAATAAATGGCTTTAGATAATATTTTCATACTTTATTTACAATTCAAATACCCTTTACTGGCTTTAACTAATAAAATCAGATGGGGAAAATGGTTATACCAAATATTGGACATTCTATAGAGAGTCTGGAGAATTGTCATTATCTGATATAATGAATCATTTAAACCTTTATTAGGGATGGGGTGGGGATTCATAGTGATAAAAAGATCACATGGTAAAAGTGTTTCAATAGTTATCTCTCTTTGTTCATGTACACTAACACGACACCTAGCTTGGTATTTAGAAAGAGCATACATGTATATCTATGGTAAAAACAAATAATGAACTAAGTGTGAACAATTACAGATGAAACTTTGCAAAGAAGTAAAAAATTGCACTATCAAGTACCAGTGCATTGTCAGTTTGCAAACACACTGGTAATATGGAAGAAAAACGTTAAAAATTCACTATGATCTCAGTTTGTCTAACTCATTCAAACCTTAGATTTTCCCGACAGTTTCAGATGAATACTCACACGTAGGATGTTGTGAAGTGAGACGCTGAACGAGCGGATTACAAAGTAGTTCTTTACAGGGGTGTACAGGGTCCGGTAACAAGCTCGGCTTACACACGTTGTCAGCAGGATTGTCCTGTACATACCAATAGACAAAATTTGTCAGAAATATAAATTAATATCAGTGATCATAATTTGTTTTTGGCAAGATTTCATCAGTTTCTTTAAAAAATTACAGGTAATGATTTTTAGAGAATCATGTTTTTTCCAAAATATTTCAAAATCAGCTTTTTACATCCAGTTTAAAAAGAATTTTATACTAAAATGTTAAAAAACATTTGGAAAACTCTCATTTATTTTGAGGAAAAAATGGACACATTTCATTGTTGTCTCTATCTGGGTTTTAAAATTTTTGAGTCACAAAATAAACTCCAAGTTATAATCTTCATGAAGATAAATATGGATATTTATTAAGTCCAAGAAAGCTGATCCAGTTTTCAGGAAAAGATATACATTTTCTGGAAAAAAACATTGATGCAAATGAATTGAGGTAAAACTTACAAATTTACTCATAAGCCTAGAACATATGGTGACGGCTGAGATCCCTGGGATACAATATGTTATCCTCATTGGCACATCCAGAATTTTGTGACCGTTTAGGTGTCTTTCAGACTTTTCTGCCTCTTGCCAAGACCTGTACTCAATGATTCCATAACCTAAGGACTTTCCATCTTTCATCACAATCTACAAAGATGATATGCTTATAAGAAAAAGAATTTGCAGAAAATTGCATCTAAAGAGATGTTTTGTCCTCAGTTCAGATAGAAGTTTATAATATTGTTAAATTCTTCATTCTAATATATTACATTCAGTTGATAGTTTTTATATATGTAGACTAAAAAAAAACATTCCAATTTTTTTCTTTATTTCTTTTCATTGACAGAAAAGGAGAATATGCAAGAAAGATTATCGATTTTATGAATTACACATTTATTTGAATACTTGCTCTTCTTAACTTTACAATACCTGGCAGTAGAGTGGACTAGAGAGAGCACTAAAGACATCCCTAAACTCTGACGTGTTGGTGAAATCCTTGGGCAAATTGTCCACAAACAAACACTTGGAGTTTAATTTCCTGTAGGAGGAGAGACTTTTGTCCAGAGAATCACAGTGTATATGGTGTCCTTCCACTAATTTCCAATCCAGTTCAGTACGTATACTCGATATTTGACTAAGTGGAGCACTATATTCCACAACTCCATAGAATTTAAAGTCATCTGTTAAACAGAGCAAATTGCATCAAGAATTAAATTTTTATTTGCTTTTGTACACAAAAAATTCACCTAACTTAATTTATGACAATTTGCAAAAAAAAAAAAAAAATTCAGTGTTTAACAAATGCACTTTTTAAAAATTCTGATGACCATATGTATAATATACAAAGAAACGTCTTCTGGATGTTGCCTTTTACTAAATATTGCTTAATGTGAAGTAAATTAAGTCCCTTTAAGTAAAGTCAATTGTTTTAAAATGTTTTCTAATCCAAAATGCTGTCTACTCTAAGCTGGCCAATAATGGCAGGATTAGATCAGATTAACTGATTTAAATTAATTAATTTACTAAGGAACTAATTTCATAAATTCAACATTGCATTTAATAATTAAAATGAGAGAAGAAACTGACTTGTAGTTTGGCCTCGATAGAGAAAGCACTTTTTGACAGCACAGAACGGAGACACGAGGGCTCGGAATTTTTGTAGGGTGTAATCCTGGGGCAGATGAGCACAACATAGAAGTTTCTCAGTCTCACATCGGTCTATACTTATAACACAGTCTTGGAATTTGGTGTTATGTAAATCTAGCATTAACTGTTCAATTTCACTCCCACTCTCAAGTACAACCACAGCTGAAAAAGAGAAAACATGCATCTTTATGCATTCAAATTCAATATAAATATCATTTTGTTACTTAATAAAAGGACAATTTACTTTTTTTGTACATATCCAGTATGCATAACTTAAATAGTCAACACAACAAGACAGGATCCGACTGGCAGTCGTTTGACTCCTAGACTAACAGACTAAGTACACAGAGCTAATGCATTTACTTTAGAGCTTCAGAAAAAAAGCAGTGCATGAGGTTGTTATTATGAATAAATTCAGTAAAATGATAATTACCTTTTCTTTGCCCAGGAATGATTTCAATACTCTTTGCTATGTATGCCCCTAAAAGGACATTTATGTCATCCTGAAAAATAATAGTTATGAATATTAATCAGTCTGTCCCAAAAGCACCGGTCCGTCGGACAAAACAGGTGAAAATCTTATTGCCATATTGGTCTGATGCACTAACTAGTAAAATAGGTCCGATTGTCCGGGGTTAAATTTTATATTTTCTATATCATCATACAGACGCTTTAACTAATACCAAAACACATTATTTAAAATATTTTGTCGATCGTGATTGTTTTAAAACCTTCTTCTGCCACAATGTTTCTAAAATAGTTCAATAGGACAGTACCAGGAAAGAAAAAAGAAACATTTCAGTTATATTTTAAAGTGTTATTTGTTTATTGATTCATATGATCTAAAGAAACATCGTTATGATGATCAGAGTTTTGGACCGATGAAAACTTGTTTGGTCCTGTGAAATCGTTTTTAAATTAATTGTCTGTCCGAATGTCCTGTGAGGATTTTTCTTTTTCGCAAAAACTGATTTATATATATCTTTAAAAGTCTATCTCATATTAATGCTTAAGATATCTACTGTATATCACTAAATTTTAGTGACACGTTATTTTAGCAAGATAGTTATTGTCTCTTGATTAGCGGGACAAAATTTTCACGAATTGTGGTAAGTGCTCTATATAATCTTAAGGAATGCTATTATACCCGAGAATTAAATTTTCGCGAGCACAAGGTCTCACCTATTTACGCGAAAATAAAGTTCTCACAAATAAAAAGTGATTTACAGTATTTCATCCTCTAAATAATGTTTTATCTTAAAAAATGTTAGGTATCATTATAGCAAGTCCAGCAAGCTCAAAAGACTAACATTTTCTGATAAGAATAGAAAAAATCTTCACTGAAATAAAAAATATTGTGTAAAACCTTCCCAGATTTACTTTACTACTAGGATTTCATGCAATAATGGTAAATGTAGCATGCCCTCAATTACATAAAATTAAAAATTTTTTTGCAAGGAGCTTGAAAGAAATAAATTGATGCATGCTTTTGTTAAAATATTGCACTTGGTCTATCAACTCTATAAGGGACAAGCAATTTATAAACACATCATGTGACATTAGAGATTATATTTTGTCTCAAGCAGGTGGATTCATTCATACATTAAATGTTGTTTAAATCCCACCTGAGAATTTTTAACTCGTAATATCCCGATAAAGGGCTTAAAATTTTGACCTTAACTCTGCACACAAGGCATTGAGCGGATAAGGATCTTTGTCATGCCAATGCCTCCTGTGACATGCCATGAAAGCGGCCGGCCGGGCCCTGGTTTATAAGGTCTCATCCAAAGGACCCACAACATTCACTTCAATGTACTGAGTGCATAGCAAAGGAACAGTTGCTACCTACTTTTGTTGACTTAGGTCAGTCATGACCAAGATTCGAACTCATGACCACAGAGCGATTCATGCAGTTTGAAGTTTAAAGAGTCGGATTAAAGTAACTTAAGTGTAAACAGTATGATTCTGCACTTGCCCAAACTGTCAAACTGAAAAACGTATTATTTTTTTTAGGATGCAGCAGTTAGATTGGATAGACTTTACTTAACTAGTTGTAAATGCACACAAGGTTTCATACTAATTCATATATGGAAACATCTGTACAATAGCCTTTGGACTAAAACTATTTTCATTTTTGATAACTCTTACTTTCATTTTGAATATTCAACTCATTTCTCCTATCGCATTATACTTTTCTAAGAATTCTGGAAGGTCTGATTTCCTTAGCACAGCAACATTCAATAGAATATATTTGAACTTAATTGATAAGGAGCAGATTTTAACATTGAATCCTTGATTGACCATCTTACTTCATTTGCAGAAACTGGCAAATTGCTGATCAATATTGGTCGATCTCTGTAAAATTCTTCCATAGACAATTGGAGAAGCTCAGCAGGAGATTTTCCCGCCGAACTGCTATTGCGATTTGAAGAAATCTTCGATAAATTTTCTGTTTTTTCTTTATCCATATCTGGATTTTTGGAACCACTGATGGCCGTCGCCATGTTGGATTTATAAGATTTGAAACCAGAAAAAATGTGATTTTTTTCCGGAAAAGTTTAAATGACGTTAAATATATTTAGTCGAGTTGATTTAGTCTTGAGTCATCTTCTTTTCAAAACGGACAGGCGTATTAATTTATATTGACCAAACAGTGGATGAAAATTTAATTATCTATAGATGTCAGGATCCGGATTATGCCCCTTCCGTATAATTTTTAGTTTTCCCATCATTCAGTAGAAAGTTTACATTTGTGGAGTAAACATCATTACGAAGAAAAGTGCTTTCAAACTTGTTCTGAGCTTGAACAAACATTGTGGCATTAACATGCAGTATTTCAAAAACAGTGATTTAACAAATTGATGGGTGTGACATTTGCACAATTTTCTCCGTCTTTAAATTGATGACGGATGTTATCATGACGAAAAAGAAATTTTGCCGGGTACTTTGTTGGCACATGGCCAATGACTTTTCCTCGCTTCCCTAAATTATGCATTGAGCATAATAACTTGTGATTAGGAATATTATTTATTTACAGTTTTGCAAAAATTACTACAATGACATGAGTGGATGTGTTCAATCTTTTTTCTCAACTTGAGAAAAAGGTCATAATGTTGATAGAGAAGATGACATCCATGAAATCCAACTTGCGGAGATCCCGGACCATTGCGGAGGGAGAATACGTTTCTTCAGGGGTGGAGGAAAAAGAAAACTCTCCTGAATCATTCCGCCCCGCGTCAAACTCCTGTCAGGCCCTGAAGCATGCAGTGTCAGCGTTGACGAGGCTTGACGACTTCGTCCTAGAAAAGGTCGGACAGGGGTTCTTTGCTGAAGTCTTCAAGGTATAACTTTAGAAAACAATTTACAATGCAAATGAAAAGAATTTTAACGAAAAACACTTTATTTTGTAATAGCTTCAGCCTTTTATGTATCTGCACAACTTTTAGCTCAGTATCTCCCAAATCAGAATATGTACATGCAGACTACCAGTATGTTTTTGCCAACATGTTAGATGTAGCAGTAGATTGTATGCAACATTAATACGTAATGCATGCTTTCAGTTTTTTAAACTGTCCATTTTCATTTTTCTGCAGCCATGATGTAAAAATTGATTGCTTGGTAGAGACTAGAGTTCAATTATAATAATATTTTTACTGTTAGATAAATTTTCTTTTTTGTTAATCTGTTAAATCACAAAGTTCTGCCAGTGGGTAGATAGAGAAAACAACAAACAAGTACAAGATCATCTGTAGGAAAAATTTTATGGATATGACATCAGTTCGCTTGGAAGATTATAAGATAGAAATTAACTTAAGATTATTTATAAGCTATATGATTTAGGGTCAGGGGTGAAGGTCATCGCAGTGAGATTTGTAAAGACTAAAAATTGTGGTCTTACATCTCTCCCTTAGATCCAGAGAGACATCTGACGGTCAGACCAAAATTTTTAGTCTCTACATTCTAAAAATCTCGCTGAGATGAGGGATGAGGGTCAGTGTATTAAGAGGTAGTGGGGGTAAGGTTAAGAGTTAATCAGAAAAATGCAAATTTGTCTGTAAAAAAACTGCCAATATATAGGAAACACTGAAAAAGTTTCATTAGTATCTGGCTGTATGCATCTATCATTAATAATAATATGTAATCTTAGTATACATGTAATTAAATTGTCATATTTTGTAGTATATTGATCTCTTTTGGTATCAATTTTAAAATTTGAAAACATAGTCTGGTTAGAAAAACCTAATGCACAAAATTTAATTCACTCACTTTGTTATTAATAGTTCAAAAGCTTGAAAATCAAGTATCTAACACATTTGAATATTGAAATTCAACTTCACAGCAAGAGCAACCTGGTGATGAAAATCAAGTGGCTTAAAATGTGATTTATAAACTCTTCATGCTCAAAATGAATTTGAGATGAACTAAAGGGGGTCTCCAGACTAAAATTCTTGATAATCCGAGAGTAGAAATATATCATATGATAGAGTACATGTAATAAAAATCCAAGTTGTCTGTTTTAACAATTATTTGGTTTTAATATCATACCTATATATTGGAAACCCAGAAGTTAATAAGTAAAACACATATTATAATTCTATTAAAAGTATACTTATTGTAGTAAGTATTAAATTTTCTTTACCCATTTGCCATCATAAAAGGATTATGTAATGAACTATGGGTCATATCCCCCTTCCCATGGGTCAAATTTATGGGTTACTGGAACATGTATTAATTAACCAACAAGGTTACTTTTTATATCATATTTCATTAGGTTGTAGTCTGTTTCATGAAACATTTACCCTCATGTAGTACATAGAACACAGTAAACGTGCACAGAAAATAGCAACTTGATGACTTCAAAAAGTGTCAAATTTACCGGTAATAATTGTGCAATGTATATGTACATATCAATGTGTTTGTCACTGATCTCTCTATACAAAAGAGATTTCAAGCCAATATACTTGTCTGAAGTTGTGTCTCCAAGTTTGACTGTGAGATGGGTAGATGCAGTAACTTTTTGACTTGAAATATATTTCAAGTACATGGATATACATGTATATCACTTAAATCACTTAAAGGGTGACCAGATACCTATTGCCTGTTCATAAAATACAGGCTATGTAAATTCTGCTATTGACACAATCCTCTATAAGAGCAGGTTAGTCAGAGATTTTTCTTCCCTCCCCCAGTGTCTAGATGTTGGTGATGTAATCCTCCTCTTGTCTTAGGCATCTCCTTGTTTCCCAAACAAGTGACAAACACAGTTGCTGATGTATCTGTTTTTGCCACCAGAGCAAAGTGCCCTGGTACATAAGTATATAAACATTTCTAGGTGCAGGTTTCTGCCTATAGACGTTGTAGAAACTGCTACCTGTCAGAAGTGTGTCTACATTGCCGGCTGATAGAGCTATGCATACACAAACAATTTTAAGGACAGATATGACCCAGTAAAAGAATATATTGCCTTTTATTTATTACATTTAATCCCCAAGGAGTTTTCTGAGTCAGATGTTTATTTGACTAGACAGTTTGAGAAGGTCCTTTACCAGCTGAAAGTCTGACTAAGGTTCAGGCGAACTGGACACACCTATCATAAGTTGATACACGATCATTATACTCATCAAGTCATTGGCTCAAAAACTTTCACATTTATTAATTAATACAGGTGATAAATCTCATGTAAACAAATGAAAGGAATTATCTAAGTACCTTCCATACTTTAGATCACTATATTTTTGTGACACCTTATTTTCACAAAAAAAAGTAATTTACTCTTTATTAGCAAAACATAATTTTCATGAATCATGGTTATTGCTCTATATATAATCTATCAAAACTAAAATACACGAGAATCAGATATTTTCACAAGCACACTGTCTTGCATAATTACGCAAAAACAAAGTTCTCTCAAACAAAAAAGTCTTTTACAGTATACATCACATTTAACTTGTAGTTTTATATTAACTTTCTTTATCTAATATACATGTGTTTGGATGGACATAATAAAAGTCATTTAGGATTCACACTCTCAATTACCGGGTAAATGTTGTAATGATGCTGACCACAAATCAATTGTAAAAAAATGAATTTTTTGAAGTACATGAATTGTAGTTACAGATCAGCAGGATTTATATATAATGTTAAGAGTGCATGAATATGTAATGTATTTAAGAAATGAATTTAATTTTTGAAGATTCATGAGGGTATGAACTACGATGCTTCACGCCGGCATATTTCTTGAAGCGCGTTAGCGCTTCATGATAAATATGCCGGCGGGTAGCGTTGTAGTTCATTTACCTCATGAATCTTCAAAAAATTAAATTCATTTCTTATATTTACATTATTTTTCTGATGACTTGCCATAAATTTACTGTCATTTTTAAAACAAAACAGTGTGCACTATATTTTTTGACTTTTTGACGTCAAGAGCAGTATTATGACGTAACAATGAAGATATTCATGCTTATTCGTGATACATAGCTGATGTAGTTCATGAGGAAATATACTGCATTTTATTTTGTAAAGAATAATAGGGGAAATTTATTGGAAATGTAAATATTAAGGTGTGTACATAATCTAAATGTGTATAAGGTGGCAATGAACTGAATATTGTATGTGTATTCTCATCATGTCTATGATTAATTGTTGTTGCATTAATGAGAGATGTGTTTATTTCCTCCTAAAGGTCACCCACAAGTCGACTGGTCAAGTGATGGCACTAAAGATGAACATACACTCCAGTAACCGCTACAACATGCTGCAGGAAATCCAGCTCATGAATCGACTGTCTCACCCCAATATACTCAGGTATAACTCGAAGTCAAACAATTAGTATGTAATACATGTAATATGCATGGAGTAATTTCTATGGATAATCTTTGGAGTTTCAGAGAAATTGCAGAGATTGCTAAATACGTCAATCTGTAGAGTCCTCAAAAATTTTAGATGTAGTCTATCATTGTCTATGGAACAGTACCTTTGATTGAGTATATATCACATAAAAATGAATAGGGGGTGGGGGAATGTGCACATTGTTTGCAACTTACATAAAGATATAATTCTTATTTATTTCTCATGCTTATATTTCATTGTGAACCATACCAGTAATTTGTGAGTGAAAATTTTTGCAAGTGAGGATCAGGTCCATATTACATGTACACCAATTGCTGCCATTACCTGTTATAATCAAAGTTATATTAAACCTTGAGGGCCCTTGATTTGTGAATAAATAAATATTTCATTATATAGCCATGTCAATGAAAGAGAAATTAAAAAAGTATTATAATTGAATATTTTATTAGCTAGCATGTGGAGGAAGGAGAATTGATGTATAGGAGTGACAATAATTGAATGCTCTTTTAGAACCTTTTTTTTTTGGGGGGGGGGGGGGGGGGGGGGG
>PRKT01000805.1:88159-167269 GCA_003671525.1 Saccostrea glomerata
CCAGAAAAGCTGAAACTTATGTGGAAGCATCCTGGTGTAGTGTAGATTCTAAATTGATCAAATCATGACCCCCGGGGGAAGGGCAGGGCCACAATGGGGAATCAAAGTTTTACATAGAAATATATAGGAAAAATCTTTGAAAATCTGCTTTTCAAGAACCACTGGGCCAAAAAAGCTGAAACATATGTGCCCATGGAAGGATCATGGGGTAGTGTAGATTTCAAAATGTCTAAATTATCATCAGTGGGGTAGGGTGGGTATGCATTATGTATAACAAGGGGAAAATCTGGTAAAGAACAGAATGGTCAAAGCTTCTCAGGTGAGCGATGTGGCCCATGGGCCTCTTGTTTCATTTTTATGCTGAACATCTTGGAAATATTTTTCTTTTAACAAGTTTAGCTATTTCTTACAAACCTGTAGAATCTGCAAGTTGCATGTATTATTCTCAACGTACTGAGACAGTCATAATTAAGTTCTGACTGCCTCTACACTTTAAGAATAATACATGGAACTAGCAGATTCAACATGTGCAGTTACATCATAACTGAATTGACTCCGTCTTGTTTTTCGTTGTCATTATGTGCTGAAATCATTTTTCAACTATTTTCCAGAAACCTGTTGATTCTGCAAGTTGCAGGAATGATTAGTCTTGAATAGAGTAACGCAATCTTGTTTGTTCATCATTACGCTGGAAATCATTTTTTTCCGCTCAGTCTTCAGATCAGCTTTATAGTGTTGTTGTGTACAGTACCCCTCATCATCTCCCGCTAGGAATTTGTTTAGATGAGGAGGTAGATGATCTTTATTGTTACATTAAAGCAGGCTGATATGAGGAGGGGGGAACGCAGTAGACAACCCCCCTCCTCATGTCAAGGTCAAACAACAAACATCAGACTGGTGACTTTACGTACATCCACATTGGAGGGATGAAGTTCTCATTGTTATTGTAGCGATTGTGTGTGTTTTATCTATTATTAAGCTATATAAATTCAGGGAAACCAGATGTGAATCTATACGAAAAGGCAAATGGAAGAGAATTAGATAAAATTGATATCATAATTCAGTATTTTATATACAAGATAAAACCTCTCTTCTTTCAGAATGTTAAATCATAGTTTATATGATTTTAGACTGATGATTTGCATGAAAATACCATTTTAATGCAGATGGTTTTAAAAAAAAATCAACAGTTTTTTATTAACACCAATTAAGATATGGACCTATTTAAAAGGTGTTCAAATACATGTTTCATAAAACCCCTCTTGACATGTTGAAAAATTGTGTTAAGTTATAAAGTAGGTTTTGTGAATGCGCAGTTTTATACTTAACCTAGTTTCATTCATCTTGAATTAAATATACACAAACAGGATGCAATGAATGTCATCTTTGGACATCAAGTGTGTTCTTATATATACATGCGGTCTGTACATATTCAATGTAGTACTTGTTTTACGCTATATGCATGTTGACCGTTTATGAACGCTGATACACATTATTTTCATAAAGGCTTCTTATATTATGAATTCATTTTAAGGAGCTTAAACAGAAATAAGAATTGAAATTTTTCTGACACCTGTTTTAAAATATGTACATACATTGAAAGTAAAAGTGTTAGATCTTTTTTTTATTATTTGTATACCTTTTTACATCCTTCGTTAGAATGCACTGATCCAGAACAAGACACTGAATGGAAAAGCAATATACCTGTTGAATGTCTAATAGCCATAGGAGGTCATTTTGTTCATGGTTTTTTCCATGCTAGATCACTATAGGCCTTTAATTACCACTTAATATGTAGGGTTTAGAACTTACTTTTATCTAAATTGAATGTTGTGGGCAGATAAAATCATGACAGGCCATTGGCAGCTCCTAAAGGGTAATAATATTATGGAAGTGAAGTCCTATACATAAGTTTATAACTATATTGTTAGGACAGCTGTTGATATCTTGTTGAATTTGAGTAAATTAGAGTAGTCATTTTCCACTGGGTATTTAAGGATAAAAATCTTGTGAATAAAATTTCTTTTATGCAGAAAAAATAATGGATTTCACTACTGAATACACAATAAATGCCAAGAACCATTGATATCTGGCAAATAGATATGTTTTTTTTTTTTACTTTAACAGAGAGGGGGATTTAAGATAAATAAATGCTAGGTTGTGCTGATGTATCTTTTGAAAGCTAGCTATAAATAGCAAATGGTTTTTCAGGGCTATTACTGTCTCAATCTATACAGTTGTTCCCTTATTCGGGCCTTGCATGTTGCAAAGCTACTTGACACTTACCATATTCTTGTACATGCAAGAATTCATAAAACATTGTTAACATGGATCATCTATACATTATTTCGTACCATTATTCATGCTTAGAACACTCCGTTGTTATTATTTTCAAACAACTGACTAGAAACGATTCATAAAAGAAATATGCAACAATTGAAGCATACATTAATATTTCTAAAAGAAATTCTTGTTCATGTTCAAAATTGGCAGGAACACTTGGTACATGAATATAAGTATGTGTGTATGTATCACTGTGTGTCATCTGCACAATAGATATTCAAGGGGTACATAAGAAATCCTGTCTCCTTTCTGTCTGTCTGTTAAGCAGAAATAACTTTTTTAACACAAATATAATTTCAGAATATTCTTCTGTCATTTCACATGGTCTCAGTGAAATGCGACCTGTTGAAAGGTCAAGGTCACATTGAAAGTCAAGGTCAAAAGGGCAACAGTTTTGTCACTCTGTGACTCTTTTACCCATGCTCTCTGGCATAACTAAAGGCTGAAAGAACAGAGAGGGGGTTCGTTGTTTGTTTTTTTTCACAAAAATGTTAAAATAATTCTCTTCATAATGTTTTTCTCATTGTAGATTTCTCGGAGTTTGTGTACATGAAGGCCAGCTGCATGCTTTGACTGAGGTAAGCAAAATTCCACAACTCATCAACTGGGTCATCTTGAGTTTTATTTCTGGGAAAATTGTATTTAATGGTGCAAGCAACTGTTTAATGTGTTGCCTCTTTTGCATTCTCATCAAAGTGAGTAAAGCATTTTTTGCATATTTCATCCAACTACGCAAGAAACATTGCTACAGCAAAAGGGCTGATGTGAGCCGATATTATAATTATCAAAATTGTACAAGCTTTTAGAAAAAAAATTGGAATGATGTAAGATAAGATGAATGTACTGTTTGGTTACCTGATTGATCAAAGTTTTCTGCAAGATGTGCAAAAATTACATTCAATATGTGCACAGAAGACAGACACTTAAGATGAATGTGTCTCAGAACCAGTGTTCTGTTAAGATGTACATTTATGTAGATGCAAGGTTGTTTTTTTTTTTAACTATTTGCAGTTTTAACAAAAATCACAGAACCTCTTTGTCATTTGATATTAGTTTTCAATCCAAATAAATCCTCTGGGAACGGAGGGGAAGATTTAGCATGTCAATCTCCCTTTTTGCAAAATAAATGAATAGGAAAACTTTCAAAATATCAGCAACTAAAAATATGAAAATCTTTGAAAATAACTGTCACAAATTCTGTTTTAAGAGATACCGTAATGGCATGATAAAATCTATTCTACAATTGTAAAAAATACAGTTTTATAGCGCAACTTGATGTGTTTTAATATCTGTTGTAGTTTATGAATGGAGGAAGTTTGGATCGTCTGATTGCGGATGAGAATATTGAGATGCCATGGACACTAAGGATAAATCTGTCCTCTGATATTGCCAGAGGAATGAAGTATCTACACAGCAGAGGCATCTTCCATAGGGACCTCACATCAAGGGTAATTGCTGGGGTTTTCATACTTAAAAATTACTGCTGAATTTCTGCTGTGTTCTCTTGAAAAAAAATTGTTGAATATTTCAAGAAATGGTGTCATAAATCTCCAATGAGATTTAATGATCAAATTTTTAAAGCAAATTTTGTAATTTTCTTAAGTACCTGTAAGATATGCTTTTACATCAGTGGTGTCAGGAGGTTGTGTGATTGTTAAATAAGTAGTTATATGTGTGGGGCTGTTTCCCTGATACAAATACTGTACTAGTATAATGTTTAATAGCTAAAAGTGAATAAATAGACTAAGTATACATATAGATGTAATTCACTAATTGGTAATATTTACATGAAAGTCTCTTTAAGTTTACATTTAGCATATATTATTCCAGGCATAAATTTCCTCTTTTACAGTTTTGTTGATATGCCAGAAATTTCCCAACCTGTCCCAGAAACTTGTTTTTTTTTTTCAAATATTTCCCAATATCCAAAAACGTTGATATCAAGATTTTTCCAAAATTTTATGTGAAAAACATCATAAACAGTTCTAGGTGTAAATGAATTTCCAAGATTTTTTCCTCATTTTTGCTCTTTTTATGTTGTGCATTTCCTACATACCTTACATATTTTTATTAAATCTAATAAAGAACAAAAGAACATAGGCTGGTAAAGTAATAACAATATGATCTGTCTCTCATGCCTTATAATAGGGAAGTAGGAAATGTTCATTTTTGTGTTATTTCAGTGTCTGATACAGTAGGAAGTCTTATGGATAATAAAAGGCCTTATTCCTCTTTAATCTTCCTTGAGAGCCTTTACCGTTAGAGCAGGATTTACCCATGTAATACTGGGCTTTTCCTCTGTATCTATTTCCTTTAAATCCTATCTATGAGACTATCTGATGCAAGCATTTGATCACGGTGTTTATTTTCATTCATAGAGAATTTTTTTAAAAAACCATATACAACTGAAATTAATTTCTTGGTTGGGGGTGGGGGGTCAATTCTTGGTTGGGGTGGGGGTCAATTTTTGTTGATAAAAATAAATGCTACAATGAATATTTTTATGGTATTTTTTTTCTTTTACAGAATATTCTGTTACGAGTGGAAGGTGACGTGTATCATGCAGTGGTCTCAGACTTTGGCCTGGCAGCAAAAGTTCCAGATCCTTTGTGAGAAATCAAAAATTTTTATTAAAATCATTTCAAGCAAAGTTCATGAAACTTATAATGCATATACAACACATATGACAGATAACATAGATTCTTTTGAAGTTTAATCTAAATTCACAGAATACTATAAGCAACTTTTATATATACATGTATATCAAGTTTATTTATGCTTACCCCTTGTAAGTTGTCTGAGACCAGATAATTACATAGTAAAGTGCCTGTCAGTCTGTCTGTCAGTTATGTTAACAATTTTTCAAATATCTGCATACAGTTTTTGTCTATTGTCTATTTCAATAAGAGTTGGTACACAAGTAGACTATACATGCACATAGAAACACAATTTTTAAATATCAGTTTTTGATTTCAACAAACTTTGTTGCCATATTCACCGAAAACAGAAATGTATTTCATCTTTCAGGGATAAGAGCACAAAGCTACCAATAGTGGGATCTCCTTACTGGATGGCACCAGAAACCCTGAATGGGCTGTGGTATGGACCCCAGGTATGAAACTTTATATCTCTTCAAGTTCTGAAAATCTTCCTAAGATATTTTTCATGTAACATCAGGAAATTTTATTACTTTCTTTGTCCTGGTTGTAAATTTTGCTCTTTTCATATTTTCACCAAGTTTATTTCTTCAATATCATTCCTGTTGAAAAAATGCATGCACCTTTTTTTCAAAAGGACAAAATAAAAAATTTGTTTGCCTTTCTCCAACCCACAAAAAATGTCTGTGTAGATAGATACAATTTTTTTTATTATATATAGAAACTATGTAATTATATCTGTTGTTTTCTCTTTCAAACAGAGCAGATACATGTACATATTTAAGATATTTTCTCTACTTCAGTCTACAAGTGATCTAAATCATTTCAATTTTTCAATGCCAAAAAAGTGGGAGAAAAACCATTTAAAACAAGAAATCTCCAGCCACTGGGGTCTAGGTAGCACTTCTTCTTACCTCCTTGCTGTTTATTATTTTTTTTATGAAATTGGAAGCTCTGAGCCAGATTTCAATCACATACTTTTGAGAGAAAAAATAGGTGGGACAAGGACAGTGCAACAAACAAGACACATATATCATTTATGTAAATGAACACTAATGGCTATCCCAGCAAAGGGAGACAAAACCTAAACTTGTTTCTATTTTTCGGCAACTTATAAATCCTTGCAAATCAAGTATACGAGGGAAAAAGCATGATGTGACATTACTGCTGTGCCCATTGTCTGCTGTCATTCAGTAAAAAATAGACATAATTCACGAGCATGCCATTAACTGTTTTCAAAACCACCTGATTTCAATTCAGTGTTACCTTGTTTTGATAAATATCAGTAATGTTATTTATGAATGCTTAATTTCTCTGTCTCCAATCATCTTCTTTATGAAGAATTATTCAAATTATTGCCTTTTCGATTTATTATCTCTCTGTAGGTTCCTCGGTTCTGGTTGGTAGTTTATATCCTGTATTTAGAGCTGTTCTTTGCGCAAGCAGTTTTTCACACCCCAGCTGTGTGACCTGTGTTGCACAAAAACATCTGTAGATAAAATACATGTTCTCAATCAGGCTAATAATTAAGATGTGTTTTTTGAAAATGAAATATATATGTCATTGTTCTCTTAAATAGCCAATCAAGATTTAGTTAAAAAATCAGTTACTTTTCTTTGTATCTTTTGTGTTCTCTCTCAGTCCAGAAAGATTTTTTCCCGTTGTGAAGAAAATATATTAAATAGAAATCATCATAAGATTTTTTTTTGGAAATTGAATTTTTAAATAAAAGAAAAATATTTAAAAATCATTATTAACATCTATAAAAAAAAAAAAAATTTATCCCTTTCTTCTTAAAAATAAGATGTGTTAGTGAAACACTGATGTCCCCGAATAGCAACATAGAGAAAGTTAAACTTTTTCACATGCAAATGAAATATGTTGGTAAAGTAAGGCCTTAAAATTTCTCACAAGAAATACAGTTGTGAAATATGAAAGCCCTAGCACCACCTGTTCAAAAGTTATGGCCAAGGATAAAGTTTTTGAAAAGTAGGTCAAACTCCTAGGTCAAGGTCAAAGGGTCAAAATTGTGGTTTCTAACAAAGAAATGTCTTTTACTATACAGATGCTTACCACCAAAATATTTGTTAAGGCAAGCCCTTGCCTAACATTCATTGAGATGACCATTACCTTTGTTTTGTGTGAATTTGAAGCACACCTTTCTTCTTTCAGGCTGATGTGTTTTCCTTTGGAATTATCGCCTGTGAGATAACTGCCAGAATAGATGCTGACCCTGACATTATGCCGAGGACACTGGTAAATATTTACACTTTGTTACAAATTTATGCTGGTTTGCACTTCTTCCTGTAAAGCAGATGGTAATATATACAGGGAAATGTTCACCCCTTATATATTGCCCCTTTCGCCCTTGTCTAATTGGGGGAATTTTAAACGGGGCAAAATTGTGAGCAAGTGTAAGGGGAGTAAAATAACACAGGGTAAAAATAACCTTGTTTACAGTAACTTTTTTGCGATAGAGATGTCAAGAAAGACTAGCTAAATACTGGAGATATTTCAGGTGATCATAGGCAAAACACTACCATTATAGGTCTTTTAATTTTACTCTATTTTACAAATCTCTATGTATGATAGTGAAATGTGTTTACAATGTATATTTAATTAAATTAACAAATAAGTTAAATCTGCTAGAATGAAAGTTTAAGCCTAGCAGAGGAAAACCCCCAAGACAACCCAAGAGGTCAGAAATTAAATGGTCATATCATTTTGGGGTTAAGTACACAAAATCAGTGTGCCTCATTTGATAATTTTTAAAATTGTTACTGAGGATTAATTGTTTACAAAAGAAAAATTTAATTATTGTGAATATTTACTATGAATGGTATAAATATTACAGAGATTTGGTGTTGACTACATAGCGTTCTGTGAAAAGGTGGAGTACTGTCCCTTGGATTTTCTAAGATTGGCATTCACTTGTTGTCAGGTAAGAACACAGTTTTGGCATTCACTTGTTGTCAGGTAAGAACAAGATAAACTGTATAAGTGATGAAATTCCATCTGCGAATGGGATGGGGGTTGCAAAAATTAAGGATTTGAAAAAGTAAAAGGCAATAATCTTCAAAAGTAAAAATATCAGCATTCAATTAATTTTAAAAGCACAAAACTCGAGGGAAAGGATAAATGGTCAATTTATCAATGAATATCTAGTACATAATTGCAACTTTTGTTTGTTTAGATTGAGCCAACAAAGAGGCCTACATTTTCAGACATCGTGACATCTCTAGAAAAAATCCAGAAATTACTGGAGGAAGATCCAGAAGAAATGAAATCAAGGAAAAGAAAAGGTTTGATTATTTGCAACTAATAAATGGATGTACATATCTTATGGTCCATGTTTATCAGGGCTTCATTGATATAATAATTATCAACTCTATGTTATGACAATATGCCTATTTGTACATGTGTGGAAATATGAATGAAAAATGAAGAAAGTACAGAGGCTATTTACCTTGGGTTAAAAAATTCTTTAAAATGTGAAGTATACATATACCTTACCTTATATTTACCGTCAAAAATTATTTTTAGATTCTGGACGCCATGGTCACAAGAGGTCATTGTCAGCAGACAACATCTTGGCAGCTTCAACAGATGACATTACACCTATGACCCCACAAGTGATAGGAGAAGTAATGAGTAAGGATGATCCCTTCTATTCCCCAGTAGGAGCTAATCCATTCATAGCTTATGAGTCCTATGGGGGCAAGATTCTTGGATATTCCCGGAATGGAAAAGACTCCTATTACAGTTATGAACTTCCCTCCCCGTCTTTTCCCCACACCCCTCCTGGGACCCCTATCATGACCCCTGAGGGGACCCTCAAGAAAAAACACAGCAAAGTTCAGCAGACTCAGTCCCTCCCCTCCTCGCCCGTTTTATTACGTAAGGCAGCAGAGCAGTTCCATCTGGAGTCCTTACATGGATCTAACTGTCGGCGTAATTCTGCTGTGAATAGTAAGAGATATTCCCTTCATTTTCCGAAATCCAAAAGTGCATCTGTGATGCCAGATATACTGGCTAGTAGATTAGAACGTGAATTTTACAATGAAGACTCTGTGAAATCTACAAACAGTGGACAGAGATCGAGGAGATACTTACGACAACTGAGTGCGGACACAGCACTTAACAGTTGCAATAGAGACAGTAACGGTGATTTAACAAACGGACTTGGGGACAGAGGAAGTGATAAATCTACTTATCAGAATGACGTCAAGGGGTATCGGATGTCGAAAAGTTCTACGGATTCATTCAACTCCATTGAAGAGCAGGTAGTGGAAGGAGAAAATTCGAAAATGACGTTCATCTCGGAGACGCTATCGGAGGATTCGAAAACGACTATCAGTTCTGATGGTGCAATACTAGAAACTCATTTGTAGTTTTATTGGGCTATTATTTTTTCTTTCTGTTGATGAGTGCTGCTTAATTTATGTATTACAATCCATTTCATTTTGGTGCCATTTCAGATTGGCCATTCTGTTATCAGTATTTATTTTGTTCTGTTTATTGCATTTGACATTTCTAACATTGTATGTGTTATCACCCCCCAATATCAGGTTTAAACTGTGATATGTAATGAATAATGACAATGGACTTGTATTCTGTTACGTGCATATATGAATTCTGAAAATTATGGTGAGGCCAAAAAAGATTAATCAATAGTTTCTCATGCACCGACGCATCAGTTCAAAATCGGCCGCATTGATCAATTTTATTGACATATTGAAAAGGGAAATAACTCAATTTTTTATTTTTCCAAGTTGAAAAAGAAAATCGAGTTATTCCCCTTTTCATAAATGATACGATAGACGTTTTTATTAGAAAAAAAAATACATTTCTTCTAAATTTACAGTAATTTATTAATTTTCTTATAAGTAAATGTTTGGAGTTACGTTATTTAAAGTTAAATACATATTAATACTATTTTCAGAGAACAAAAACAAGAATTAGTAGATTTTTATCCTGCTTCAAAAAAAAAAAGCCTGCCTGTCGCATTGAATTTGGTTTTTGTTTTTTGCCTGAGAAACTATTTATCATTTTTTTTGGCCTGACGATGGATTTTTTTTCTAAATATCTGAAACAGTACATGTTGTAACATATAAAATTTATATGATGTAATCCCGTGAACTTTTTCATATGGCGGTTAAAAATTGTTCAAAATGATTTAAAAATCATGTCAGGGATTGTTAAAGATAGTTATTGCCTTGTATTCAAATTATTAGAATGCTTTGTGTTATAAGAAATATTTTTCTACAAATACCTGTCATTTTAAACATTATTAACTCTGTAGTACATGTACATTGCAATGACTTATATGCCTCATTGTTGAATTTAAAGTCTCTTGTTAAATATATAGTGTAAATGAAATAATAAGTACAATTTAAAAAAGAATGGGTGGACTTAACGCCCTATTTTGGATCTTTTTGCGACTCCTCTATCAAGCTGAAAATGAAGTGAATCCCAAATATATTACGAGCAATGGAAAGAGCTACATATACTTGTTTATATTAGGTGGAACATTATTGCAAAAACAATGCCCTGTTGTCATGTATCAACATTGAAGCAACGATACACTAGTGTAGTCTTCCGGAATTCGACATGTAGCCGGAGTGGTTTTTATGTCACACATTCAATATTTATAGGAGGCGGGGCTATCGATCAGCGTCATTGTTGACATCTCTCTCTCTATCCTTCTCTCTCTCCAACAATTCGAATACGTGTTTAGCATATTACAGCGATGTCAATATGAAATTATTTTAAAAATGTGATGACACGCAAAATTAAAACAAAGTTTAACTTGCTAAATTCTGAAAACGGCAACAAAACACGCTCAAAGACACGATTTAGATCGAGGTCAGGTTGAAGAATACAATGTAACTGTTTTCACGAGTACACTCGCAGGTGGACATCACGTGATGAATTGTAATATTTAACAGGTCAATCGCAGTCATATCAATGGAAGCGAGAAGTTTATTTTGAACATGTTTTTTGTAAAATTAAGTGTGAGCGCACGTTTGTCGGCACTTCTCCTTTAAGTATTACATTATTTTGTTCAATATACAACTACAGTTTTCTTAAGAACAGCCGACAAACATGCGCTGACTTTGTATTCAGACGATGAAAAACGCGTGACCCTGATTATCTATTGATATTCAAGAAATCTTCAGGCACCATGCCTTCGATATTTATTGAGTTTACTTCAAAAAGATCGTTTTAAATTCACGACCGTACCATGAATACACAGTTAAGATATTGGGCGTTTATATGATGGAAAAAAAATTAAGATTTTATGAAACTTAAATTTTCGGCATTTTTTCTGGCCAGTTAAGTCCACCCATTCTTTACAATGAAATTTGCATGTATGACATTTATAGGTACCGATACTTAGTGCTATTTGATACATGTATTATAAATTAGCCATTACCAGATGTTATACATTTATCCAGTTATGTGTGAATTTAATTTCTCTAGTCTTTATTAACTTATAATTCTGTGTTATTCTAAACACTCATATTTCTACAAAATTTTTAAGCAGAGTTTCTGTAAACTATTAAATGAAATCCCTAGATCAGTGCATAATACAACTAATTTTTTAGTTGTCAAGAACATAGTACAGTTTTAAGAGACATAGAATGTGATACCTGTTTACTATCTACTCAGTTCTTGGTAGGATATTCAACCCTGACCTATACCATTTTGCCCCTTGTTGACTGTGTGTGTGGTGGTCCTACACCCCCCCCCCTCCTTTCGTCCCCTCCCCCATATTTTCGTCTACCTCTTCACTGCAATATTTCCCCCCATTAGGGAGGAAAATCAATGTCACCTCCTCTAAAGGAATGTTAGTCACAAAATATAAATGATTTTTTTAATAACTCTTAATGCACATATAACATTTAATAGCTTGGTGGCTTCCCATTTAAACATTGCATTTCTCATGCCTATGTACTATTATTTTTGATTCATACTGAAATTATTTCAGTGTTAGGATAATGTTTTTCCCTTTTTGAATGGATTTGTTAAAGTCATTGGTAGATTGATGAAAACTACTTATTATTTTATTAATATGAACATACAAGGCGTGGTTCTTTTGTATATTATAAATATATTCTATGTGATACAATATTACAGTGTAGTTTATATGATGTCAGACAGTTCATATATATTATATTGTCCATTATGAAATGAGTATTGAATTTTTTTTTCAATAACTGATTGAGCTTTTTTCTAGATCAAAAGAAAAGGTTTATTAGTGCTGTTATGAAGGTCACTTCTGTGTTACAATGTTTGATTTTGTTTGAAACTATATAGGGATTGTGTATAACTTGATCCTCCTAAGATATTCATTTTGATTTGTCAAAGTAAAATGGTATTAGTTTATCAAATGATATGAATCGTATATTTGAGATTTTCATTGTTAAATAGGTAAAAGATTAGACTTCATATATTTAAGATTTTTAAAAATAAATTAAGCGGTGTCCTTTTTTGGTTCTTTTGTAAATAATCTACATGTATTATGATTTTTAATCAACTCCTCTTTTACGTTTTTTTTTTCAACTTTTAAATTTAAATTATGTTGCACTCAACCAGTTCATAATGAAGAAATTTAATCTTTTTTATTTATTTTTTTTCTTTGAAAATTTTGAAAATTCAGGGAAATTTACCTATTTCCTTAAGCCAGAAAAGAAAGAGTATAGGGCTTCTTTCAGGAACTGAAAAGTATCGTCATTACTTTGAGTCTGACTTTGTGTTTAATTCTAAGTCTTTCATCCCATACATTCCTTTGAGAGTTTTTTTTTATCTTGCTCATAAAACATTTTTCTTAATGTTAACAAGTGCTATCTTTTGGTGGAAATCACATAAGCATTTCTTTGATTATTCCATGTTAAAATGAAGATTTTAAAAATCGATTATCTGCAGATGAAATCTATGGTGATTATAGTATATGTAAAAGACACTTTGTTATTATAGAAGAAGTCTTTTGAAGTTAGATAGTTGTGTAATATTGACAATTATGACATAATTATATGATATTATATAGTGTGTGCTTTAGCTGCAGGTGTAATAGGTAATCTATTTACAATATATGTATACATTTTGTTTCGAATTATTGTCCTTTGTTTTTGTTCAACTGTTGTATGTGTTCATTGTTATGTTTTATAATTTCTCTCTATGTGTATCTTAAAATAAACTTTTTTAATTGTAAACATGAAAATTTACATGTTGACGTGAATTAATTATGCAAAAGGAACTGTGTATGTAAATGTAGATATTTTCTCCTTCCTTGAATATAATATACATATCAGTTTTAAAAAATCCTTCACCCTACGGCACAATCTAATTAAAATTAGACGTTAGATCCGCTCGCATACTCGCTACACTAACATCTAACAACATCCCATAGAGGGTCACATCAGAGGTCAAATTTGGAACAACTCTAGACTTATTCCCTTCGATTACATCAACAAATATATGGTGATTTTGCAGGCGACAATTTGATTGGTTAATAAAATTTGACCTCTGACATGACCCTCTATGGGATGTTGTTAGATGTTAGTGTAGCGAGTATGCGAGCAGATCTAACATCTAATTTTAATTAGATTGCCCACAGCATGTCCATGGATTAGATCTTTTTTTCAGTGATTTGCATAATTAACAACACATGGAAATTTTTGTCTTTACAGAGTATAGATAGATGTAGATAAATATATTCATTTTATATAATTAAGATTGTTTAAATCTAGTGTTTGCTGACAAGGTTCATAAATGTATTATTATCATGTGTGCTATATATTATGTGCAACAATTTTTTTTATGGTGCCAATATTTGGACCACCACTTCCCTACCCCCTCTATACTCCCAAAAACTATAGCTCTGATTGTGCTTCTTTCTAAAAAAAAAGATGATAACCCCCATGCCTGTTACATATTGGCATTCATAAAGAATCCCTGTACATTTTGTGTTTTGTGCTATAATTCATATAACATTTGAGAATGGGCATTTTTAATTACCTATAATTTAATATTATAAATTTATGCTTATTTGATATGCTTATTTGATATATTTATTTCTTCCATTTCATGCACACTGCTCAATTTAACAGTGTTTAATATTGTACTGAGGTTTGCCTCAAGTTAAATGTTCTTTGAAAAAAAAATTAAGAAGATGCAAACAATCTGAATAAATCCATCCTTAAGATTGCATTTAACCCCCCTCTTCCCCTTAAATAATGATTTACAACTGAGGCCATAATTGTAACCAATATTACTAAATTTATACAAAGTTATTATCTTATAAAATTAAAAAATCAACAGCCTCAAAAGTATATGTAAAATTCTAGATCTGATGTGTGCATATTGCATTAGTTAGGATACTTTTTACTGCAAAATTCATAGAAATTGCAATAAATTATGTTGTAACATACCTATATATAGATATATATATTATAATCATGTGTTCAATACACAATGCCAAATTGATTGTTAATTAATTTTGTAGGAGACTTAACAAATATCATTCAATAATTGTTGTTTTTTTTTTAAGAAAAAAAAGTTTATTAAAGATATATAGAATTCTCTTGTTTGTAACTTTTATACCTACGTAGTATCAATTTTGATTACTTGGGTGATTCTTCTCTTTCCTAAAAAAGGTAGGGGAGATCAAACTCATTTTCCTCTCACTCAGTCTGTCTGTCTTTCTGTTCCTTGCAAAAAAAAAAAACAACCTTGGTCAATGAAAAATGAGACGAGCTAGTTGAAATTCAGGAAATTTCTTCCTGCCTTTAGCAAAAAAGATGGAATTCATGATTTTGATATGCAAATGGAGAAGGAAAAGTCAACCTTGACCTTATTTGGCTTTCAGTAGAGGTCGTCCAAAAGTTGGAGAAATTCCTGACCTCAAGTATTCTTTTAAAGAGAATTAGCAATAGTCACATGAAACTATGTGTACAATATGTATATTTATGACTTTTGACCTTTGAACTTTAAAATCAATAAAAGCCGGGGACATTGTAAAGTCTGATTGAAAAATTCTTTGTAAAAATTAGCTTTAAAAAATACTTTATTTAAAATATGATTATAAAATAAAACTAGATCGATGGTACTGTGAGCAATGAGCTCACTAAATGATACGCCAGCCTCCCATATGAATATAATGGCAGTGTTCAATTGTTTTGCAATGGGGAACCCTAGATATGTGTTGGATTAAAAGTAAAATAGGAGGTGCAAAATAGCAATATGTAAGGAAGATTCTTCGAAAGTCTCATCAAATTTCATTCATTGGTATGAGAGGAGTTGCAGATAAGGACGGACATCCTGATTACTATATACCCTACTGCTTTTCAAGCAGGGGTATTACTTACGGGATTATATGGAAACAATACACTTCTCTGACTTCAGTGACAAACTATTTTTTGCAATACATATATGATTATTGATTTCTGACCTTCACCATTAGTCCTCAACATTAATAAGGATCTTTTATAGGTCATTAGGCTTGTATTATGTAATTAAAAAAATTATTTCAAAGCAAGAAAAACAGAATTTACTAATTTTTGCTCTAAACCATTAAATTTACACCAGAGTCAATAAAGTGGAATGTCCTTTTTAGCTCACCTGAGCCGATGGCTCAAGTGAGCTTTTCTGATCACATTTTGTCCGTAGTCCGTCTAGCTGTCAGTCCGTCCGTCTGTAAACTTTTTATATTTTCAACTTTTTCTCAAGAACCACTGGTCCAATTTTAACCAAACTTGATAAAAAGCATCCTTGGGTAATGGGGAGTTAAGGTTGTTAAAATAAAGGACCAAGTCTTCTTCCAAGGGGAGATAATCAGAAAAGACAAAAATAGGGTGGGGTCATTCAAAAATCTTTTCAAGAACCAGTGGGCAAGGAAAGCTGAAACTTATGTGAAAGCATCCTGAGGTACTGTAGATTCTAAATTGTTAAAATCATGACCCCCGGGGGTAGGGCAGGGCCACAATGGTGAATCCAAGTTTTACATAGAAATATATAAGAAAAATCTAAAAAAAAAAAATTAAAAAAAAAAAAACTTCTCAAGAATGATTGGACCAGGATTGCTGAAACTTACGTGGAAGCATCCTGGGGTAGTGTAGATTTTAAATTGTTTAAATCATAACCCCCGGGGTTAGGGTGGGGCCACAATAGGGAATCCAAGTTTTGCATAGAAATATATAAGAAAAATATCTTCTGAAGAATCAGTGGGCCAGGATAGCTGAAGCTTATGTGGAAGCATTTTGGGGTAGAGTAGATTCTTAATTGTAAAATCATGACCCCGGGGGTAGGGTGGGGCCAAAATAGGGAGTCCAAGTTTTACATAGAAATACTTAAGAAAAATCTTCTTCTCAAGAACTACTGGGCCTTAAAAGCTGACACTTATGTAGAAGCATCCTGGGGTAGTGTAGATTCTAAATTGTTAAATTGTTAAAATCATGACCCCCAGTTTTATATAGAAATATATTGGAAAAATTTTCTCCTCAAGAACCAGTGGGCCAGGAAAGCTGAAACTTTGGTGGAAACATCCTGGGGTAGTGTAGAATCTAAATTGTTCAGATCATGACCCCGTAGGGAGGGGGGGGGTAAAGGGCTACAATAGATATCAAAGAAGAGGGTAAACCTGGTAAAGAACTGCTTTACCAAATTTACTCAAGTGAGCGATGTGGCCCATGGGCCTCTTGTTTTTCTACTTACAGGCATCAACTCAAAATTGTTAATATTCATTTGAAGAGAGCAACAAAGTTGCATATGGAAATAATAATTTTGCACTCATTGCAGCAAAACACTGCAAGATGATTTGATATTTTACAATGATTTTAGAAAAGTTTGATCAGCTAAGTATATTGGCACTCCATACATCCAGTGATAATAATGGGAAAGAAATTTAACTTTGGAATTCACAGGATTGCACATGTGTCAGTTGAATTAGACAGTTAACACAAAAACTTCTCCTCTGCTTTTAAGGGCTTGGAACCTTCTGTTTGAAATAACATGTAAATATGTTATTTCAAGCAGGCAGCATTAAAAGTTTTGTGCCTTTTTTCAGTTTTGTTACTTTCTCTTTTTTTTTTCTTTCTTGTTTTTGACTTTCTTTCTTTTTTTTCGTTATTGTTTGGTTTTTCTTCCTTTTTTTTTTGTTTGTTTGTTTTTTGTTTTTTTTTTGTTTTTGTTCTTTTTTTGGGGGGCACAAAACTTGCCAATGAGATTAAATTATTTCACATTTACAATTCACAATTTCACATAAACATTTCACAATTTCACATCAACAATTCACAATTGCATTAAAAAATCATGATTTTTTAACATTTCAAAGTATGATTCCAATGGAATCACAATTTCACATTGACTGATTACAATGAACATTTTTAGAGGCAAATCAATACCTTGCATATTGATATGCAATTAATAATTTTACATCCATTTCTTTTACTGCATATTTAGTCACATCAGTATACAGTTGTATAATGCATTCAATTTCACAATAAGTTAATAACCAAGGAAGACTACACTAATTATTATTGCTGCAAAAATTTACAAATTCTAGGAATACTTATGTCATATTTAACAATCATTACATCTGGAACATATTCAACTTTTACGATAATGAACTATCATCTCATTGGCATAATAATGAGGAAAGAGAAAAGCGGGGGTCAGTTTGGGAGGAAGACGGAGTACCTGTAGAGAACCAACGTGTCTGAATGGGCGACCCCATACCCTAACATAATTCGGACACCCTTTACAAAAATATTTTTTAAAATAGTCTTTGAAAAAAAACTGTTACTAGAATGCATAATTTCATCAGTGCTTTGAAGATTTGGAGTGATCCTGCATTAATTTAGTCCTGCTTCTTCATCCACATATGTTACTTCTAAAATTTCTTTTATTTTCTGTAAATAAAAAAGGCAAGATGTAATTGTAAGGTTTGAATTAAAAAAGACTAACAAAAAACCTATATGCTACATTGCTTACCTGAGCACTAAGGCTAGGAAAAAGCAGAAATCAGTTCAGTATTGAAAAACTTAAACTTGAATCTACACTACCTATAATTTGAACACACACTTGAATCTTCACTATCTGAAGATGCTTCTGAATTAATTATAATTAATATGACTTATCATAGCCTTTGCTGATATCAAGAAAAAAAACTATATTTCATATTTCTTTGTATAACTTTGATCCCCAGTTGTGGCCTCTTTTTACTCTTGATGGAGGAATCATGGTTTAAACAAACACTACCTGAGGATGCTTCAATAAAAATATGACCAATCGTTGCTTAGCTGTTCTTGAGAAGAAAATTATTCAAGATTTATTCATTGTACAAGGTCCATACAATAAGTTAAATTTCTTTTTTACATGTTAAAAGTTTGTTTAAAGAGCTTCTACGTGGTTAAAACATAGAAAAACCCATGAAATGTCCTCACAAAGAAATTCACCTTTTAAAGTAAGCATGGTCACTATAACCACACTGTTCTGAATACTTCTTATATATGATCTTTGCCAAGAAGATGAAAATAAGAGTGTATATGTGAAAACTGTGCTTTTCACATAAATCTCAGAAGAAGAATTCATATTTAAGATCTGACCAAATTGTTTCTGAGAAAACAACTTTTAAATAACACCACCTAATTTTACTATTTCTTAATCATTCCCACTTAGAAGAAGGTGTGGCCCTTCAAATGTACAAACTTAACTTCCTGCACCCAAGGATATTGTGCCAATTTTAGTTAAAATTGGCTTCATGGTTCTTCACACTCAGAAACGAAGATGAAAATGTGAAAAGTTTATGACAACAATGATGCCGACAACAACAGACATCGGACAAATTTTGATCAGAAAACCTCATGCACTTGAGCCTTTCATTAACTCAGGTTAGCTAAAAGATACAAAATAGCAATCAAGGTCAGTTTGGATTCTCATCCTTGATAAGGTCAAGAAAATCCACAATGACATGAATCCAGTTTCATTCCTTCCTTAGTCTGTTCTCCAAATCTTAAATCTTAAAATAAAAGGAATATACTAAGAAGTATATACATGCATTAATTTTAATAACATGATTTTATAAAGAGATTCTGAGAAACTGAAAAACTATTATAAGTATTAAATAACACAAAATTGGTTGTTTCTTTATGGCATAGTAGCATTAAACTAGAAATATGTTTATAGGACATGAATGCCCCACCAAGGGTATATTAGTAATGCAACACGAAAATTTGTATAAAATTTGATCAGAATATCTTGAAAAGTATGCAGTTGAATTGCCTTCACCAATCAGTATGTATCAGCATATGAAGTTTGAAACAAATTTCTGAAAAGTGAGGTCAAAGGTCAAATGAAAGGTCAAGGTCAAATATGTTGATGCTGTTGAATTGCTTACATCAGTATGTATCACCATATGAAGTTTGACACAAATTTAGGGAAAGAAAGTTCAAAACAAGAAGTTGATATTGGATTTATACAAAAATGTATCCAACCATATGACATGCCTCTGAGAAGATTGTGTTAAAATTTCAAGCATCTGTGATGAGTAGTTGCTGAGAAAACGGACGAAAATTTGTTATGTATGAAACGGACAGATGCACAGACAAACAGGAAGTTGACATCGGACTTAAATAAAAATGTTTCCCACCAAATGGCATGACTCAGAGAAGATTGTGTTAAAATTTCAAGCATCTACATTGAGTAGTTGCTGAGAAAACTGTGACGAAAATTTGTTATGTATGAAATGGATAGACGCACAGTCAAACAGGAAGTTGACATCGGATTTAGACAAAAAATGTATCCCACCATATGGCATGCCTCAGAGAAGTTCGTGTTAAAATTTCAAGCATCTACGTTGAGTAGTTGCTGAGAAAACTGCGACGAAAATTTGTTATGTATGAAACGGATAGATGCACAGACAAACAGGAAGTTGACATCGGATTTAAACAAAAATGTATCCCACCATATGGCATGCCTCAGAGAAGATTGTGTTAAAATTTCAAGCATCTACGATGAGTAGTTGCTGAGAAAACTATGTCGAAAATTTGTTCCGGACGGACACACAGACACATAGACAGCTAGACAGACAGACGGACGGACAGACAGACAGACAGACGGACAGACACACAAGGGTAAAACAGTATACCCCCCACTCCTTCGGAGCGGGGTTATAAGTATTGATACAGTTGAAAAGCAGCTCTCATCAGTATGTATCAGGATAAAAAGTTGAGAGAAAAAAAATGGTTTATAATTCTTTAAAACTGATATAAAAACCATTTGATAAAAGTGAGGTAAAGGTCAAAGGAATGGCTAAGATCAAAAAATGTTGATGCAGTTGAATATAGCTCTCATCAATATCTATCAGCATTCGAAGTTTGATGAATATATCTTAAATAGTTTCTTTGAAACTGAGCTTTGAATTAACTGAGCTAAATTAAACACAAAGTGTGACGGAAGGACAGACAGAGGGGGAGAAGGACGGATGACGGACATGACAAACACTATATGCCCTGGCCATATTCATGGCAGGGCATAAAAAATACGAACACAAAATATCTTTGTTTGCATGTCTTTTTCTTGTTTAAAGTCCCTATTGAGAATTTTTCACTGATATGATGCTCTAAAATATCACTGTGCCATGCAGGCAACAACACAAAATATGAAATTTGATAAGAATTTCACAAAATAAATAAATTGTATAAAAATATTCACTTGAACTTCGTTTGAACAAGCATTTGAGAAAAATGTATCAGCAGTGGTTTGGAGTATACATTATACAACATATAAATTTCTAGGCAAAATTTTAATATTGGTGTGAATTAAGAGACAACATATTTGGTTGAATACTATATTACAAAAGCCATATTGCTGACTACCAAAAAAATGTGCCCTGGACTAAATATTTGGTCTACTAGTTAACTAAAAATTTGACCTGTTTAATACATTGTATTTATTCAATAAGATGATTTTAGAATATGATAATGTCATACCTGATCAGTATGCGCTTTCCACTGTGGTATGTCTTTATGGATAAGTCAACCTCCATTAGCAAGTCTCCTCCAGTTGTATAATCCACCTAGTCTTGTGGGTGCATCTGCTGTTTCCACATCTTGAAGACCATAGTGTCCATCAGGCTTGTCTGTTTTAGTTGTTTACACTAATATCTTTTGGGTGTAGTTGGTGTTTTCGCATATTGAAAAATCATTGTCCATAAAGTTTGCCTCAATATTCATTGGCCTTGCCTCCTCTAGATTTTTTCACCAAGTCCTTTTGGGTGCATTTTCTGTTTTCCCATCTTGGAAGATGTTCATCAAGCTTGTCTATTCTAGCTATTTCCACACAGTTCTGTTTGCTGCAGCTGCAGTAAGAGTCAAAAGAAGAACAACTGAGAAAATATATTGTTAAAGTTTGTTTAGGAAAATCATCATTTAACTTGTTTAATGAGTGTTCATGTTGTTTCAACAGTGGTTTAACATATGCTTTATATAAGCAAAAATTCAATATCGGTGTAAAGAGTTGGTTTATCTAGCTGAACATCATAACAAAAGTCAGCTATTGATGACTATAAGAAATAAGACCAGCTAAAATTTTACTCAGCTAGTTAATTTGACTTTGTTAATAAAATGATGTTGGATTATGATAATGTCACATACCTGATAAATGTCAGATCAGCATCTTTTGGCTATTCATCCTCCAGTTGTTTCTATCAGGTCCTTTTTGGTGCATCTACTGTTTTCACCATGTACTGTTTTTGCATTTGCTGTTTCCACATCTTGGAAGATCAGCATGTACTGGCTATGTATCATCCAGTTGTTTCTATCAGTGTCCAGTTGGGTGCATCTGCTGTTACACATGTCTTGCTGAAAACATCCACTGTTTCCACATCTTGGAAGATTAGCATCCATTGGCCCTGCCTCCTCCATCTGTTTCCACCATGCGCCATGTCCTTGTTTACCATCACAAGCTTTCTTATTGTCTCTGACCAGTATATAAGCCAGGCTTAAAAAAAAAAGTTAGCTAGTAAATTTGTCATGGTTTATTAGATGATCTTGAATCACTATTATGTCATTTACATGTACCTGGTCAGTGTCAGTTATCTCCTTTGATATGTCTTGTTGGGAAGGTCAATATCATCAGACAAGTCTCCTCCAGTTGTATCTACCATGTCCTGTTGGGCCCATCTTCTCTATCCACCAAGTCCGGTTGGGTGCATCTGCTGTTTCCACCAAGTCAAGTGGAGTGCATTTGCTGTTTCCACCAAGTCCAGTGGAGTGCATCTGCTGTTTCCACCATGGTCAGTTGGGTGCATCTGCTTAAGATATATTAAGAGCTTTATTTCACTGCATGCATTTTACACTAAAATAACCTAGTCAGTCCCTTTCAACTAAGATTCCATTTCCTTAATTTCTCAGATTCGTAACTTTTATTCTGCTCCTTAATTTGTGGTCTTTAATTTGCTTAAAATGATCGCAAAATAAAGGTGACAACTTAATAAAGTTTTATAGGATATTTCATTGGGAAAAAATAAAATGACCACCTAAGAAAGATCTCTGCTGTATAAATGTGATTACTATGAAGTTTGGTTGTATATTATTGATTTGTCAATTCTTATCCTTTCAAATTTTCTATCTTACTTTATCGATGATGGTTTAAAATTAGGCTTACATTCCTCTTCATTTGAAGTGAATTGTCCTACAAAATACTAACAAAAAAATCAAATAGAGCTGAAATAATCATTTAGATACAGTAAAACTCCTTTAGTTCGAACAAGGAAATTGCTAATTCACGAATATAGCAAATTAAGTTATCTTGAATCCCCAGCTATATTCATTTAAAAAAAATTTTATATGGATATAACTAATAATGTATATAGCGAAGTAATTTCATAGGTCCCAGTGACTTCCTTATAACCGTGTTTTACTGTAATAAGGCCCTCACTAAGACAGATGTTTTGGGCGAAACACACTGTTTCCTTGCTATCCAACATTGTCTAATGTTGATGATGCTAATGCACAAAGCAACAATAAACATTAGACACATTCTTAAGAATAACAATAACAAATCAAGCTCATAACAATAACAATTAACAAAAACTCAGAACAATAACAAATAAATAAAAATCTCAACCAAAGCAAATAACTAAAACTCATAACAACTAACTAAAACTCATAACAACCGTCACAATAACAAATAACTAAAACTCGCAACAATAACAACTAGCTGACACTCATAACAATAACGAATAACTAAAAATCACAACAAAATTAAATAACTAAAATGCATACAACTAAATTCATTACTGCCACAATAACAAATAATTGATTCATAACTAATGTCCTCCTATACATGTAAATATAACAATTTAATGACTGATCCTCATACCAATAACAAAGAAATAACATATTCAAAACAATAGCCAATAACTTATATACTGATAGATAACAAATATCTATCAATCATAACAATAACATTATGACTCATTAAAATAACAAATACTAGTAACATACATTTAACAAAACAAATAAAAGCTTAAACTTTAAAATAACAATTTACAATCTTACCAAACTAACAAAACAAATACTTACACTTAAATTAATAAATGACTAGTTCTCTAAGAAAATTTGATACATAAATGATAACTAAAAAACATTTTTAAAAAATAGCACAACAAAAAACAAATAAAGAATAAAAAGGAACAACAAAAAACTATAATAACAACGTAATAAGCAAAAAACAACAATAACAACAAAATAAACAAATAATAACAAAAACTAACAAATGAAACAAAATAAAAAACAAAAAGTAAGGATTAAATAACAAAGAGACCTAACATCAAAGAAATACAAAGAAAAACTGCTATTCTAGCATTGTTGGCATGCTGTTCCAATCCAAGATGCCCAGCCTCCTCTAAGTCCTCCAACGATGAAGATCGAGCCAGCCAAATCCTTATTACACCACCTCCAACCACAAACTGCCAGCCACCTCCAAGTCCACACGATCAGCAGCAACTAGTGCTGCAGCTAAAGCTAAGGTGTCTGTTGCCACAATTTAGTTAATAAAATGATGTTGGATTATGATAATGTCACATACCTGATAAATGTCAGATCAGCATCTTTTGGCTATTCATCCTCCAGTTGTTTCTATCAGGTCCTTTTTGGTGCATCTACTGTTTTCACCATGTACTGTTTTTGCATTTGCTGTTTCCACATCTTGGAAGATCAGCATGTACTGGCTATGTATCATCCAGTTGTTTCTATCAGTGTCCAGTTGGGTGCATCTGCTGTTACACATGTCTTGCTGAAAACATCCACTGTTTCCACATCTTGGAAGATTAGCATCCATTGGCCCTGCCTCCTCCATCTGTTTCCACCATGCGCCATGTCCTTGTTTACCATCACAAGCTTTCTTATTGTCTCTGACCAGTATATAAGCCAGGCTTAAAAAAAAAAGTTAGCTAGTAAATTTGTCATGGTTTATTAGATGATCTTGAATCACTATTATGTCATTTACATGTACCTGGTCAGTGTCAGTTATCTCCTTTGATATGTCTTGTTGGGAAGGTCAATATCATCAGACAAGTCTCCTCCAGTTGTATCTACCATGTCCTGTTGGGCCCATCTTCTCTATCCACCAAGTCCGGTTGGGTGCATCTGCTGTTTCCACCAAGTCAAGTGGAGTGCATTTGCTGTTTCCACCAAGTCCAGTGGAGTGCATCTGCTGTTTCCACCATGGTCAGTTGGGTGCATCTGCTTAAGATATATTAAGAGCTTTATTTCACTGCATGCATTTTACACTAAAATAACCTAGTCAGTCCCTTTCAACTAAGATTCCATTTCCTTAATTTCTCAGATTCGTAACTTTTATTCTGCTCCTTAATTTGTGGTCTTTAATTTGCTTAAAATGATCGCAAAATAAAGGTGACAACTTAATAAAGTTTTATAGGATATTTCATTGGGAAAAAATAAAATGACCACCTAAGAAAGATCTCTGCTGTATAAATGTGATTACTATGAAGTTTGGTTGTATATTATTGATTTGTCAATTCTTATCCTTTCAAATTTTCTATCTTACTTTATCGATGATGGTTTAAAATTAGGCTTACATTCCTCTTCATTTGAAGTGAATTGTCCTACAAAATACTAACAAAAAAATCAAATAGAGCTGAAATAATCATTTAGATACAGTAAAACTCCTTTAGTTCGAACAAGGAAATTGCTAATTCACGAATATAGCAAATTAAGTTATCTTGAATCCCCAGCTATATTCATTTAAAAAAAATTTTATATGGATATAACTAATAATGTATATAGCGAAGTAATTTCATAGGTCCCAGTGACTTCCTTATAACCGTGTTTTACTGTAATAAGGCCCTCACTAAGACAGATGTTTTGGGCGAAACACACTGTTTCCTTGCTATCCAACATTGTCTAATGTTGATGATGCTAATGCACAAAGCAACAATAAACATTAGACACATTCTTAAGAATAACAATAACAAATCAAGCTCATAACAATAACAATTAACACCACCAACTCCAACAATGAAGTCCCAGCAAAGAGAGAACAGAGAAAATTAGACAATGAAAAAACAACAGAACAAAAAACAATGAAAAAACTATTACAAAAAAATGTGTTGAGTGTGGGGAAGTGGAGGGAAATGTTAGTACTTAGTAGGTGCAAAATGATTATGAAACCAACTCACCTCTGCTTTTCCTTAAACTTAGAAATACCTTGACTCCAGCATTGTTGCCATGCTGTTCGAATCCAAGATGCCCAGCCTCCTGTAAGTCCTCCAACGATGAAGTGCCAGCCAAATCCTTATTCCATCACCTCCAAAGACGAACTGCCAGCCACCTCCAAGTCTGCCATCTCCAACGATGAAGTCCAGGCAAAGAAAGAACAGAAGATTAGACAGAGAAAAAAGAACAGAACAAAAAATAAATTGAAGGGGAGGGGAGAATGTTATTACTTAGTAAGAGTGCCAAAATGATAATGAAACCAACTCACTTCTGCTTTTCTTTAAAGATTAAGAAATACCTCGACTCCAGCGTTGTTGCCATGCTGTTCCAATCCAACGATGAAGAGCCAGCCAAATCCTTCTTCCACTACCTCCAACCACAAACTGCCAGCCACCTCCAAGTCTGCCATCTCCAACGATGAAGTCCGAGCAAAGAGAGAACAGAGAAGATTAGACAAAGAAAAGACAACGGAACAAAAAACAAATTGAAAAAACTATTACAAAAAAATGTGTTGAGAGTGGGGGAGGGATGGGAAATGTTAGCACTTAGTAGGAGTGACAAAATGATAATGAAACCAACTCACCTCTCCTTTTCTTTAAAGACTTAGAAATACCTCGACTCCAGCGTTGTTGCCATGCAGTTCCAATCCAAGATGCCAAGCCTCCTTTTAGTCCTCCAACGATGAAGATCTAGCCAAATCCTTCTTCCACTTCCTCCAATCACAAACTGCCAGCAACCTTCAAGTCTGCCATTTCCAACGATGAAGTCCCGGCAAAGAGAGAACAGAGAAGATTAGACAGAGAAAAAACAACAGAACAAAAAACAAATTGGAAATACTATTACAAAAAAATGTGTTGAGAGAAGGGGAGGAATGGGAAATGTTAGTACTTAGTAGGAGTGCCAAAATGATAATGAAACCAACTCACCTCTGCTTTTCTTTAAAGACTTAGAAATACCTCGACTCCAGCGTTGTTGCCATGCTGTTCCAATTCAACGATAAAGAGCCAGCAAAATCCCTCTTCCACTACCTTCAATGACAAACTGCCAGCCACCTCCAAGTCTGCCATCTCCAACGATGAGGTCCCAGCAAAGAGAGAACAGAGAAGATTAGACAAAGAAAAGACAACGGAACAAAAAACAAATAAAGAATAAAAAGGAACAACAAAAAACTATAATAACAACGTAATAAGCAAAAAACAACAATAACAACAAAATAAACAAATAATAACAAAAACTAACAAATGAAACAAAATAAAAAACAAAAAGTAAGGATTAAATAACAAAGAGACCTTTCATCAAAGAAATACAAAGAAAAACTGCTATTCCAGCGTTGTTGGCATGCTGTTCCAATCCAAGATGCCCAGCCTCCTCTAAGTCCTCCAACGATGAAGAGCCAGCCAAATCCTTATTACACCACCTCCAACCACAAACTGCCAGCAACCTCCAAGTCCACACGATCAGCAGCAACTAATGCTGCAGCCAAAGCTAAGGTGTCTGTTGCCACAATTCTGAGAACAGCAGGTTGGACTACTGACAATACCTTTAGAAAATTTTATAACAAACCAGTTAAACTGTCTAGTGAATTCAGCAATGCTTTGTTGGACAATTTTCAAAATGACAACTTGTAGCATATTATATACAGAAATATGTTCATCAATCTGAGTTGGAGTTAATAAAGTTAGTTAAAACTTGTTTGCACTTTTTTGATGTTGAAGTTTGTGATCTATTTTTATTGGGTCATCAACTCTGAAGTATCATTTGAGACTGAGACTCTCAATGGGGAAAAATTATAAAGTTAAACGAGACTTACCTGGAAGGTGAAGTTTGACTGTAATTTTTCTTTTTTTTACAAATGCATGTTCAACATTCTCCAGCGTAATGAATTAACTGGGAGACATAAATCCAATACGCAAGTGATAATGGTAGAGAACTACCTGTACATAGTTACGGGTAGTTGACAAGTTTAGTTGTCAGTTTGCTATCACAGTTTTCTCAAGTACAACTCCAAAATGTGAAACATCTCTATATATTCAACAGAGCCTGGCCTTAGCACTAGAACCCCTTACCCTAGGGCCATGAATTTCACAATTTTGGTAAAAGGCTCAATGCTCATCATAATCACACCATCTCCGACAATGAAGTCCCCGCAAAGAGAGAACAGAAAAGATTAGACATAGAAAAAAAAACAGAACAAAAAACAATGAAAAAACTATTACAAAAAAATGTGTTGAGTGTGGGGAAGTGGAGGGAAATGTTAGTACTTAGTAGGTGCAAAATGATGATGAAACCAACTCACCTCTCCTTTTCCTTAAACTTAGAAATACCTTGACTCCAGCATTGTTGCCATGCTGTTCGAATCCAAGATGCCCAGCCTCCTGTAAGTCCTCCAACGATGAAGTGCCAGCCAAATCCTTATTCCATCACCTCCAAAGACGAACTGCCAGCCACCTCCAAGTCTGCCATCTCCAACGATGAAGTCCAGGCAAAGAAAGAACAGAAGATTAGACAGAGAAAAAAGAACAGAACAAAAAATAAATTGAAGGGGAGGGGAGAATGTTATTACTTAGTAGGAGTGCCAAAATGATAATGAAACCAACTCACTTCTGCTTTTCTTTAAAGATTTAGAAATACCTCGACTCCAGCGTTGTTGCCATGCTGTTCCAATCCAACGATGAAGAGCCAGCCAAATCCTTCTTCCACTACCTCCAACCACAAACTGCCAGCCACCTCCAAGTCTGCCATCTCCAACGATGAAGTCCGAGCAAAGAGAGAACAGAGATGCCCAGCCTCCTCTTAGTCCTCCAACGATGAAGAGCTAGCCAAATCCTTCTTCCACTACCTCCAATCACAAACTGCCAGCAACCTTCAAGTCTGCCATTTCCAACGATGAAGTCCCGGCAAAGAGAGAACAGAGAAGATTAGACAGAGAAAAAACAACAGAACAAAAAACAAATTGAAAAAACTATTACAAAAAAATGAATTGAGAGTGGGGGAGGGGAGAGAAATGTTAGTACTTAGTAGGAGTGCCAAAATGATAATGAAACCAACTCACCTCTGCTTTTCTTTAAAGATTTAGAAATACCTCAACTACAGCGTTGTTGCCATGTTGTTCCAATCCAACGATAAAATGCCAGCAAAATCCCTCTTCCACTACCTCCAACCACAAACTGCCAGTCACCTTCAAGTCTGCCATTTCCAAAAATGAAGTCCCGGCAAAGAGAGAACAGAGAAGATTAGACAGAGAAAAAACAACAGAACAAAAAACAAATTGGAAAAACTATTACAAAAAAATTTGTTGAGAATGGGGGAGGAATGGGAAATGTTAGTACTTAGTAGAAGTGCCAAAATGATAATGAAACCAACTCACCTCTCCTTTCCTTTAAAGACTTAGAAATACCTCGACTCCAGCGTTGTTGCCATGCTGTTCCAATCCAAGATGCCCAACCTCCTCTTAGTCCTACAACGATGAAGAGCCAGCCAAATCCTTCATACACTACCTCCAACTACAAACTCCAGCCACCTTCAAGTCTGCCATTTCCAACGATGAAGTCCCGGCAAAGAGAGAACAGAGAAGATTAGACAGAGAAAAAACAACAGAACAAAAAACAAATTGGAAAAACTATTACAAAAAAATGTGTTGAGAGTGGGGGAGGGGTGGGAAATGTTAGTACTTAGTAGGAGTGACAAAATGATAATGAAACCAACTCACATCTCCTTTTCTTTAAAGACTTAGAAATACCTCGACTCCAGCGTTGTTGCCATGCTGTTCAAGATGCCCAGCCTCCTCTTAGTCCTCCAACGATGAAGAGCCAGCCAAATCCTTCTTCCACTTCCTCCAATCACAAACTGCCAGCAACCTTCAAGTCTGCCATTTCCAACGATGAAGTCCCGGCAAAGAGAGAACAGAGAAGATTAGACAGAGAAAAAACAACAGAACAAAAAACAAATTGAAAAAACTATTACAAAAAAATGAATTGAGAGTGGGGGAGGGGAGAAAAATGTTAGTACTTAGTAGGAGTGCCAAAATGATAATGAAACCAACTCACCTCTGCTTTTCTTTAAAGATTTAGAAATACCTCAACTACAGCGTTGTTGCCATGTTGTTCCAATCCAACGATAAAATGCCAGCAAAATCCCTCTTCCACTACCTCCAACCACAAACTGCCAGTCACCTTCAAGTCTGCCATTTCCAAAAATGAAGTCCCGGCAAAGAGAGAACAGAGAAGATTAGACAGAGAAAAAACAACAGAACAAAAAACAAATTGGAAAAACTATTACAAAAAAATTTGTTGAGAGTGGGGGAGGAATGGGAAATGTTAGTACTTAGTAGGAGTGCCAAAATGATAATGAAACCAACTCACCTCTCCTTTCCTTTAAAGCCTTAGAAATACCTCGACTCCAGCGTTGTTGCCATGCTGTTCCAATCCAAGATGCCCAACCTCCTCTTAGTCCTTCAACGATGAAGAGCCAGCCAAATCCTTCATTCACTACCTCCAACTACAAACTCCAGCCACCTTCAAGTCTGCCATTTCCAACGATGAAGTCCCGGCAAAGAGAGAACAGAGAAGATTAGACAGAGAAAAAACAACAGAACAAAAAACAAATTGGAAAAACTATTACAAAAAAATGTGTTGAGAGTGGGGGAGGGGTGGGAAATGTTAGTACTTAGTAGGAGTGACAAAATGATAATGAAACCAACTCACATCTCCTTTTCTTTAAAGACTTAGAAATACCTCGACTCCAGCGTTGTTGCCATGCTGTTCAAGATGCCCAGCCTCCTCTTAGTCCTCCAACGATGAAGAGCCAGCCAAATCCTTCTTCCACTTCCTCCAATCACAAACTGCCAGCAACCTTCAAGTCTGCCATTTCCAACGATGAAGTCCCGGCAAAGAGAGAACAGAGAAGATTAGACAGAGAAAAAACAACAGAACAAAAAACAAATTGGAAAAACTATTACAAAAAAATTTGTTGAGATTGGGGGAGGAATGGGAAATGTTAGTACTTAGTAGAAGTGCCAAAATGATAATGAAACCAACTCACCTCTCCTTTCCTTTAAAGACTTAGAAATACCTCGACTCCAGCGTTGTTGCCATGCTGTTCCAATCCAAGATGCCCAACCTCCTCTTAGTCCTCCAACGATGAAGAGCCAGCCAAATCCTTCATCCACTACCTCCAACTACAAACTCCAGCCACCTTCAAGTCTGCCATTTCCAACGATGAAGTCCCGGCAAAGAGAGAACAGAGAAGATTAGACAGAGAAAAAACAACAGAACAAAAAACAATTTGGAAAAAACTATTACAAAAAAATAAATTGAGAGTGGGGGAGGGGAGAGAAATGTTAGTACTCAGTAGGAGTGCCAAAATGATAATGAAACCAACTCACCTCTGATTTTCCTGAAAGACTTAGAAATACCTACATTCCAGCGTTGTTGCCATGCTGTTCCAATCCAATGATGCCCAGCCTCCTTTTAGTCCTCCAACGATGAAGAGCTAGCCAAATCTTTCTTCCACCACCTCCAACGACGAACTGCCAGCCACCTCCAAGTCCACCAACTCCAACAATGAAGTCCCAGCAAAGAGAGAACAGAGAAAATTAGACAAAGAAAAAACAACAGAACAAAAAACAAATTGAAAAAACTATTACAAAAAAATGTGTTGAGAGTGGGGGAGGGGAAGAAATATTAGTACTAAGTAGGAGTGCCAAAATGATAGTGAAATCAACTCACCTCTGATTTTCCTGAAAGACTTAGAAATACCTCGACTCCAGCGTTGTTGCCATGTTGTTCCAATCCAACGATGAAGAGCCAGCCAAATCCTTCATCCACTACCTCCAACGACAAACTGCCAGCCACCTCCAAGTCTGTCATCTCCAACGATAAATCCCGGCAAAGAGAGAACAGAGAAGATTAGACAGAGAAAAAACAACAGAACAAAAAAAAATGAAAAAAACTATTACAAAAAAATAAATTGAGAGTGGGGGAGGGGAGAGAAATGTTAGTACTCAGTAGGAGTGCCAAAATGATAATGAAACCAACTCACCTCTGATTTTCCTGAAAGACTTAGAAATACCTACACTCTAGCGTTGTTGCCATGCTGTTCCAATCCAACGATGCCCAGCCTCCTTTTAGTCCTCCAACGATGAAGAGCTAGCCAAATCCTTCTTCCACCACCTCCAACGACGAACTCCAAACAACAGAACAAAAAAAAATGAAAAAAACTATTACAAAAAAATGTGTTGAGAGTGGGGGAGGGGTGGGAAATGTTAGTACTTAGTAGGAGTGCCAAAATGATAATGAAATCAACTCACCTCTGATTTTCCTGAAAGACTTAAAATACCTCAATTCCAGCGTTGTTGCCATGCTGTTCCAATCCAATGATGCCCAGCCTCCTCTAAGTCCTCCAACGATGAAGAGCCAGCGGTCTCCAAATCCTTATTCCATCATCTCCAACAATAAAGTCCTGTGAAATTGAGAAGGACTAAGGTGAGAAAAAGGCAAACAATCAAATGTACAAAAGAAAACACTTTGTAAAGAATTTGGAAGCAGTTTTAAACATAGGTATAATCAGAGATTTCAGAGCTCACCTCAACAAATGTTGTCTTTATGTAAGGCAAAGTCCCACAATTAAATAACATCTCAAAGTTTATAGAAGTTTACATCACAAAATGCAAAATTTATGCAATTTTGATCTAGCTGGTTGGGCTTGCAATTACTTGGATAAAGACCGATCCAAAAACTTTAAACTGGTTGCTCCCCCCCCCCCCCCCCCCCCCCCAAAAAGAAATGATTTCCTAAGGGTGACCCTGATCTTCATATTCCAAGTTACTGCCAAGAACTACTAATACATGGTGTCAATTTTGTTCTCTTTATAACTGTCTTAGAATCTGACCTGCAGAGGACTGCAGAGACATTTATTTCTCTAGCCGTCTAGGGAACCACTTCTGGAATGAAGAGATACTGTCCACTGGGCATTTCCCATTCGATCACCATATCGTCCATGACTACATCGATCTGCTGAACAAGGAAAAATCATTGAAACATGACCAAATGTCCTGTGTTCACAGTACTGATAAACTCAAGTCTTTGTGGGGTACTGAGTTTTGTTCAGATTAAGCTCTAGAATTCTGACTTCTATTGGAGAAGACATGGTTTACTTTGTTGCTGACTTTCATTTATTTCCAAAGACCTAAGACCTAGAGACAGTTCCTGAGATGTATCATCATAAATAAAGAGGGCGTAATAAGTTTTCAGAACTTTTGCCCAATCCCAATTGTAAAGTACTAGTATAAGCAATAAAATATGTTCAAATCAAAGAATATGTAAACTTGCATTGGAGAAAGTTCAATTCCATAGATTGGACATTTCCAATATTCCAGTATTTCCATTATTCCTATATTCCATATCAACTAAAGATGTCATCATAATAAATGTATTAAAACTACAACTGGTGTTTTCCATCATATTGCCGGGAATACCCGCTACATTTTGACCTTGACCTCGGAGTTTGACCCACTTTTACATGAAAATTTTAAACTTTACTTTGGCCATATCTTTTGAAAAGTAGACACCAGGACAACCTTGACCCTTTGACCTTGACTTTGTAGATTTCCGTACTTGTGAAATAACTTTAACCTTGGCCATAACTTTTGAACGGTAAGGGATAGGGCTTTCATACTCTTGTGAGAAGACCCTTCATCGGATATATGTACCAAGAACTTTGACCCTTTGACCTTGACCTTTGAGATTGACCTACTTTAAATAAACAAACATTGACCATAACTTTTAAACGATTAGGACTAGTGCTTTCATACTTTACATATTTAATCCTTGTGACAAGACCTTTCATTTCATAACAAGAACTTTGACCCTTTGACCTTGACCTTGGAGTTTGACCTACTTATAAAAAGATGAACCTTGGCCATAACTTCTGAACTTTTAGGGCTAGAGCTTTCATGCTCTATATAAGTAATCTATGTGGCAAGACCTTTCATTTGATACCAAATTACTTTGACCTTGACCTTGGAGATTTTTGTACTTATTGAAAAAAAAACTTCAACATTGGCTTACTTTCAAATTTCACAATTGTTTTCCAGTGAGAATACCCTACTATTAGCACAAATTAATTAAATTTGCATTTAAGAAAAGTTTAATCTTTGATATGTTGCCATACGGGGGCATCAGTGCTTGTTTTTTATGTTACAGTGTATTTGATATCTACAATTTATTTTCAATCTAATCCATTCCTTCCGGATCCATACGCTACAACAATGTTCTTTTTATTTTCAACTACGCTTTTTATTCACATTTTGAAATTTTATTTTAGTTTAAATTGTTCCCATCCAGAGGGGTTAGAAGTCCATAAATTATTTCTAACGTATTAATTTTATTTATTCAATTTATATCGGCATTTTCATAAACTATTCGAATCTTAATTATTTTAAATCTAAAATTGAGAAATTAGTTTCAATAGGCCTGCTCTATCTTCAGGCACGTAGCAACAGGGGGCCAGGGAGGGGGCTGGTCCCCCACTTTTTTCCCAACGTTAACATTACATTTACTATTGAAAATGTCCACTGAAAGGTTGGTTGCCCCCCCCCCCCCCCCCCCCCCCCCCCCCCACTTTTTACCACAGTATAGTGATATCAAGGAAATGTAGTATTGTATGCAAAAAAAAATTGGAAGTGAAAGGAAGTTGGCCTTGAAAGAAGTTGGTCACTACCACTGTGCAAAGTTCGAAAAAACTATTTTTAGCATATAGGTCAAAGTCATGGTAAAATTTCATTTGAAGGAATTTAATTAGTGGAGTATGCATACCAAGTATGAAATCTCTATCTCTCGCGGTTCAAAAGTTATGGCCTAGGTTAAAATTGACAACAGACAGACAGATAAACAGACAGGAAAAAACAATATACACCCGATATATCGATCCGGGCGCATAATAATTTAGATCTTTGAAAAATCGTTATAAAGAATCTAAAATTTAAAGAATTTTAAATATTCTAACAACATTCAGCTACAATTAATTCACCAACACTCATCCCAGGAATTTAACCTACAAGGAAGCTCTAAACACTCTCTGATTTTTTAATTTTTTTACTTTTCATATAAAGGTCACATATTGAACTTTTCTACTTCAACATTCTGCAGTATACCTATATATGATACTTCTGTGGGAAAAATGTTCGTACGCAGTGTAGTATGACACAGTTATGTATTAATGACTGAAAGCACTATTTAGTATTTGCTTTATATATACAGATAATTAGGAGGAAAAATGAAATATTGGTGTAAACTAATATTGAATTTGTTAAGAAACTTGCTCAATTTCATTTATTCCATTTTACATAAAAAATCAGATCATCAAAGGTGCATCATCAAATTACTCCAATCTGATTAAACTAGGTCCTTGATCTGCTCCTTTAATTTTAACTCACCTGAGCCGAAAGCTCAAGTGAGTTTTTCTGATCACACTTTGTCCGGCGTCCGTCTGTCTGTCCGTCCATCTGTAAACTTTTCACATTTTCGACTTCTTCTCCAGAACCACTGGGCCAATTTCAACCAAACTTGCTACTAAGCATCCTTGGGTGAAGGGGTTCAAGTTTGTTCAAATGAAGGGCCACATCCTCATTCAAGGATAGATGCTTTAGAAACAGTGAAAATTTGGTGGAGTGTTTTAAAAATCTTCTCAAGAACCAAACGTGCCAGGAAAGATGAAACTTATTAGAAAACATATACATCTTTCAAATCGTCTTTTCAAGAACAGCAAGGCCATGATTGGTCATATTTGTTTGGAAGCATCCTCAGGTAGTGAAGATTCAAATTTCTCCAAGTCATGACCCCTTGTGGTAGGACGGGGCCACAAAGGACAAGCAGAATTTTACATAGAAATATATAGGAAAAATTTTTTAAAAATTTTTCTCAAGAACAGCAAAGCCATAATTGGACATATTGATATGGAAGCATTCTGAGGTTGTGCAGATTTATCATTAAGATTTATTCAATTCATGACCAGGCATGTTGGAGAGGCAGGTTGGAGGAGGCCGGTGTTCGGGGTTTAGGGTGGAACCACAGTGTAAGTTCAATTTTAAAAAGTAAAAAACCTGCATTTAGTCAAAGAAATATACAAACATCCTAAGTGTAGATTCAAGCATTCAAAACATGGTCTCATCATCTTTAAGGGTAGGTTGGGACCACTAATGGATTTAAAATTTTCAGTAATGACGCGATTTCTCACTTTGTCTTAGCCACGGCGCTCTGGTGAGCGATGTGGCCCATGGGCCTCTTACATAAGGCTGTTTTTACAGCGAAATACGAAATGGCGGTTAAATTTTCAATAGCCTGCTGGATAGCTCAATAGAGTACAGAATTTGGTCTAACAAGTATCGCATTAGGTTTGAATCTAGGTCACAAGGTTACTCAGGTGTATCATTGGTTTTTACAGGTAAATGTGAGTTGATTTCAATGTTGTATGAAGCCACGTGTATGTGCTAAAGTTTTATGCTGTAAATACATGCAATACTTTTCTTTAATTGAAATGGGTTTTTTTCAGTAAAATTGTATTCCAGCGCTTCTATAATGCATATATCCTCTGCACAATATCCTTTCTAATTACTATCAATTCTTGTCACTTCCATTATAAAAACCCATTGTAATCTATTTTCATAATTAACATACAAGTAATTTCATATTACAGGGTAAAATTTCTCTTTTAGACAAATGTTAGTAAACAATAGCACCAGCACCCATGTTTTAGATTAAACTGCTTAACATTGCTTAATCCAGCATTCAAATACATTTGAGTACACTATTTGTTGTACGTCAAAATCTCATCATCCATGATTTTTGATTTTATAGTTTTGCTAGATTTATTAATATAGGTTTAAAAATGATTAATATATATAAACTAAAAGTTTTTAACTCTCATAGCAGTGAAGAATTCTCCAGTTGTGATGCTTTTAATATTTGCCTTTATGTTATTTTTTAAAATATGAAAGAATGAAATAAGAATTGAATATGGTAAAGAATAGAATAAATAGCAAGAGTACCTAGTCTTAGCCATAATTTCTTTTGTAAAACAAGCCCTTTATCAATTCAAATTTCAGGTTTTCAGAGAGTAATAGATATGAATAGAGAAATTTGATGGGTGTACGTAGAAATGTTCATCATAATTAATTTAATACATTTTATATGTGCTATTTATATCATTCCACGTATTTATGATATTATTCAGTTTATGTGCCTGTTTATGTATAATCCATAAAGTGGGGAGCTAAATGTGTCCTGACTTTGTTAACAATACCTTTTGTAAGAATGGAAAAGGGGGGCTGTCATTCACTTATTCTGCAAAAGGTATTTGCAATTAAAGAAAAGTATTGCATGTATTTACTGCATAACACTTTGGCACATACATGTGGCTTCATACAACATTGAAATCAACTCACATTTACCTGTAAAATCTAATGATACACCTGAGTAACCTTGTGACCTAGATTCAAACCTAATGTGATACTTGTTTGACCAAATTAAATACCCTACTGAGCTATCCAGCAGGCTATTGAAAATTTAACCGCCATTTCGTATTTCGCTGTAATGTAAAATCAATGAAAAGTAAAGTTAATGTCATCATGTCCACTTGTGTAAGAGCAAGGGCACAAGTTTATTATCATTGAAAAGGATTTTTCCTACATGTTACTATCGTAGAGAAAAAAAATCAAAATGAAGTTTGGAAATTATTTATTTTATTTTAATTGCTGTGCAGCTGTATCAAAATTTCATTAAATCTAACTGCTTAAATGTAAATTAGTTAAAATTTCTCACAACACGTTCTTTTTTGCCATAATATTCACGAATCTGAGTACTCGTGCACTTGCATCATCAATAATGATCACGTGACCGCCATCCGGAAGTTTAAAAAAATGGTTGAAGAGTCTGATCAATGGACACGATTGTTTAGGTCTAGTAATACGTAGACTGTAATTTCCTTAATTTTTAAAGATAATTGTGTATAAAAATTGTCATGAAAAATGGTTAAGTATTAAGCTCTGCAACTAGCCAGGTGTTTTACTGAAAATATAGGCTTAAGAAACGGATGTCATTTATCATGTTCATATACTTAAATAAGTAAAAATCATTCATCCTTGAAGCCTTTGGTTGGTCATTTAAATGCCAAGGGTATCATGTGTAGATACACGTGTGGGCTTATTGATCGCCGTCAACCGTGAGCTGTAAAATACCCGAATTACTCCTTGCATTGTGCACGGTGGAAGACGATTGGATTGTTTGGAAAGTGGGTGTTTCTAAACACTGTTATGTAACTTAAAAAAACGTGACAATGGAACTGAGTTATGAAAATATACAAATTTGATTCCAGTGCACTTAATTGTGGTCACATGCTAGGAAATCGATAATTAACAGAGTAGCCTACAGGTAGAAAGCAGAAGAAAGGGCTGAAGAAAAAATCCTGTGGACTCGGTTCTAAGTGACTATTCAGGATGACTGTGCATCAAGAGAAGCCGAGCACGAATGGAACCACCAATCATGCCAATGGCCACATACCCGCATCAAAGGAAGAGAAGAAACCCAACATACTGCAAAGGGCGGCTAATGGTATCATCTGGTTCTTTGAGACTGGGTTCGAAAAGTAAGAATTTTCATAAAATAATTTAATCTATCCCAAATTTGCATGGAAGAAAATTTTGTCTTACTTAATTATTTTTCAAATAAGAATGTTGTTTTTATAGAAATGAATTTGATTTTATCCTGTGTTTACCCCTTTTTCCTGTGATGCCCGTGGATATGACTAATGGATATTTTTTATATTGATTAAAAGAATCTCCCATGATTTGTTGTTGGATATGATTTTTACAACTTGTTTGCAGTGTTTTCCAAAAGAACCGGCTACCAGCCAAATTGACCGCTTCAATTGACAAAAATGCCGCTTTGAAATAAAAATTTGTTGTTAGGTCTACAGAGATTTTGTTCATAAACCTCAGCCCCTAGCCTGTTACAACTTATCTCTAACCCTTAACTTTGAAATAAAGGGAAAACACTGTGTTTGTTTTTATCCCTTCGCCAAAGCTTGGGAATAAAAAACACACAACTCATTGGAAAAAAATCATATCAAAATAAACTACAAATCTGACATGGGATATTCTATATAAATTTCATATGACACAGTATTGTATCACATAGTAACTCTAATAGAAAAATATAATTTTTGCTGTTTTTGAGGTCAGTGTGATGATTTGGCCGCTTGAGGAGTACAGTATGTACTGAGCCTGAAGGGCTAATTTATTGTTACACAGTCAAAGGGCTAAATTATCATATTGAGTACGAATACAGCAATAATTGTTTTATTTCATGATTCAGTGATTAAATGATGCAAATTAAGTCAGCATTCTATGCCATCTTACATGTCTGATGAAGTCCTAGCCATATATGCAATAATTTAAGAGAAGCAGAAATACTGAATATAAAAAATTAGTCACCCCTTCCACACCCCACCCATCCTAGATTTATGAGCCTGAATGTCATGTTCACTTAAGTACAGCTCATTTGCAAGTGAAAATAAATTTCCCCAAAACAATTTGTATCAGTTTAGAATTTCCAAATCTATTTTTAGTCGAATGTTGAAAAAAATAAATCCTTATGTTCACCTGGAAGGACAATGAACTGAACATAACTTTCTCTTTTTTTTCCCCCTACAATGCTGGATGTCAGTGCAAGAAAGCTAGGAATCATTCATGCAATCATACAATAATGTTAATTTTAAAATCACAGTGTAAATATTTCTTAATATTTTGACAGGATTGGTACATTTCTGGCGACACACCCATGGAAGACACTTCTCATCACGTCAGCCATCGTTGGCCTTTTCTGTATAGGACTTATCAAATTCGGCGAAAATGATGACAACAGTGTGATTTGGGTGCCAGCAGATTCCGACCTTATGGATCACAAAAAATATGTAGAAAGCGTATACCCTTCAACGACAAGATTTTTCTACCTAATACTTGTTGCCGACAATGTGATGGATCCTACTACAATGACAAGTGTAAGTCTTGGTCTGTGAATGATTCTTTAAGGTGCTTAATTTAAGGTTTTAATAAAACTTATTAAGTTTTTGGATGAGCTATATTGCAGTCATTCAACATAATTTTTTTGCAATTTTTGGACAATTTGAAATTGGACAAAGAAACTTTTTTGTTGGATTTCAATGTTTCAATGTCACGGTATTAATTAAGGTTATGATATTTGAGACTCCATCCAATCAAGAACAAATATGAAAATGCTTTAGTCAATTCTTGTCAGTTTATTGCTGTATAACTTTGGGTCAGGACAATAAATTAGATAAATTGGAAGAAAAGGGCAATTACTGGTAAGACATAAATTAAGCTAAATGGCTACAGAACGTGCTCTTCTATAGATCATCCTAGATGATATGCATGTTATATACATGTATTGTTAAATTTAAAATTTTATTTTTTAGGTTTTCAAAATCTATGATACTATAAGAAATGTTACCTCAGACTCAGGAAATGATTATTCATCAATCTGTCTCAAGTAAGTTTCAAAAAAGAAGACTATAAATGCTTTGATATGTAATAGCTTGCATACACTTATATTGAACTTTCAATCAAATGTGAGTTGACAATCACAAATATTCTATTGATCATAATTTTACAAGTTTAACATTTAGGCAAACTTGTTGCCCCATTTAAATTTGGCCAGTCACAATTCTGTTGACAAAATTATTCTACACATGTTATTTGAATTTGCCTGTTTTAAATTCACCCAAAAATAAAACAGAGGCAAAAAGTACCCTTTATCAGATATTGTCCCCCGCTGAAAGTTGGGGATCTTAATTTCAGTCTGTCCATCTAGCTGTCCATCTGTTTGTAGTTTTGTTTGTCTGTAACACTTGTTTCCACATGTCTCAAAACGTCTTTGAGCTTTTGCAGTGAAATTTTCAGAACAACTCCCCATCCCATGGACTAGGGAAAAGTCCTATGTATTTTGAGGCTCAAATGGTTAAAGATCAAGGTCTTTAATTCATATTTTCTATCTGTGCGTAAAACTTTCGTTTCTAGGTAAAATCTCAAGGAGTTCCAATTAATATTCAATACCATAACTCTTTATGGCCCTGCCCACCCTTCTTAAAGTGCCCCCTTCGACACTCCCCCCCCTTCTTCCTCCTGATCTGCACATGCTCTTCTTTTCCAAAAGCTTGGGAAAAAAGATTCCCTGAATAAGCTAATGTTTGAATTAAATCATGTATTTTGTACCTTTGCATGGCCATAAGGTATTAACCTTTTTGCTTTATCATTATGCTATTATTTATAGTCTGGTTGCCATGGTAAAATATATCTATATGATATGCAGATATTCTCTTTATTATTAATAATTTTTTTATTAGATCTAATGGAAATTGCCTGGTAACAAGCGTATTGGAGCTGTGGTCATACAATAGTGCTACCATCAGTGGTCTTAATTCAGGAACAATTCAATCAGACATTAACAGTATAACAACCAGGTAAAAAATGACCTTGTGATTCTTGCTGCTGTTTCCAAGGAGAAATAATGATAGCAGCTGTAATATATGATAAAGATTTTGGTTTTAGATTTGTTTTCTGTAATGAGTATATATAAATTCAAATCATATTTTGTGGAACTGAAGTATTTGTACAATACATATAAGTTAGGTGCTAAGTTTTAATTACTTGTTTACATATTTCATATTTTCATGTCTTGTGGACTCAGAAATTTTAAGCTTTCAGAAGGCATAATATTAAAAAAAATCATTTGGTTTGATTGATTAGGTTAAGCATACTTTTTTGCTGTATATAGTATTAATTTTTTTGAGGCAGAACAGTCTTGAGAAATTTATACTGCAATGAAGTTTACATGCACAGAATAATGACAGACAAAGAAGAGAAACTTGTTAATTTTCATTGCAGCATATAAAATATTTAATTAGAAAATATTTCAGATTAGAAAAAAAAACCCACTAATTTGTAATTTAACATGCAATATTATTTTATTAGTTCAATAAATCTGGTTTGTTTTATATCAAGTGCTAGGGTATATATTTGTATATTTTTTGATACCATATTTGTGTTTCACACTCTGCTCTTAAAGAAGTCAGACAGAGTGCAGTATATATTTCTAATTTTTTTTCTCCAATGTATCGTAGTCCCATGTACTCATCCCCATGGGAAGCCACAAAGTATCTGGGAGGGAGAACAGTGTCAGGATCAGACATAACAGCTGCCAAGGCGGCCTACATCACCTATTATATTGATGGAGTGAGTATTTGTACCATGGCTATTGTAGTAGGGTACAGAACTGCCAGTCAGGAAGTTTATTTTTAAGAACTAGCATAGGAATAATTAGCAATGTTTTAAAGAAAAATTGATATACAGACAAACTTCGTTATCTCGAACCTGATGGGCTGAGGAAAAATATTGAGATATCCAAGGATTGGAGAAATCATGGGTAAAATACTTAAAAGAATATATAGTTATGATTTCCACATCATTTGACATATCCATGGTATTCAAGATATCAGAGTTTGAGATACTGAAGTGTATTTGTATATCAATGGCTTAACCCCTTAAGGGTTATAACAGACTAGTATTTGTTGTGAGATTATAATGTTGATTCCCAGATGGAAGAAAGTTTAAGATGTATCAGAGAACAATGAGATTTTCTTGGTTTTTCAGACAGATGGTATCAATAAAACAGCTGCAGAAAAGTGGGAAGAGAAAGCTATAGAGACCGCCAAAAATTTTAATGAAGCAGGGATCCAGGTCTATTATTTTGCAACTTTCAGGTATGTGTCAGGTTTCCAATCTAACACTCAAACAAATATTTCTTTCCTACATTAAAAAAAAAGATGTTTCTTATAAAGTCTTTTACTGTACAACACTAAATAAAGTCCTCTACTGGTCTTGAGGTTAGTTATTCTCTGAAATTTTACTTGTTAAATTGCTTTACTTGCTTGGATCTGGACAACTGTATTCTAATCTGTAGAGAATGCCAGAGAAAGCCAAACCTTTGAAATAGCTTTCAGGCTCGATATATTCAATTAGACAGAGAAACTCACAAATTTGATCAATTGATACCCCCCCCCCAAATAAAGAACAAAACAAACAAAAAATACATATAAAGACTGAGATATTTTTGAGACATTTATTCAGAAAGAAAAGCTTGCACCTAGATATAAAACATGACTCTGGTATAATTCAATGTTTATTACAGTCGGAGTGAGGAAGCAGGTGGAGCTATAAGGAAGGATGTGTCCCTGTTATCAGCTGGCTATTTCCTTGTGATTGTTTACTTGTTCATTGTCTTTGGAAGGCTCAACTGTGTCGAACAAAGGGTATGCTATCAGTGAGGCTAATTAAGGACATATGCAACATAGTTTGTATTTGTCTTTTTCCCAGAAGTTAAAGAGTTCCTATACTCAACAGAACTGTGCTACATTTTAATTAATGTCTATAAGCTGTTACTCAATAGAACTGTGCTACATTTTAATTAATGGCTATAAGCTGTTGTACACTTCTTCTAAAAAGAAGTTTAGTTATAAACATAAAACATCTTGAAAAATTATCAATAGGTAAGGTATGTTGCGTATGTCCTTAATTAAAACATGTGTATTACCAAGCTAGAGCAAAAAATTCTGTCATCGTACTTACGGTAATAATTTGTAAAAATGAAAATACATCTAGCTCTCTGTTTCAGATTGGTCTATCCCTAGCCGGCATCATTGTGATCGGAATGTCTATAGGGTTTTCCTTTGGATTGTCCAGTGCAGCAGACTGGAAATATGGACCACTTCACTCCATTCTGCCCTTCCTACTTCTAGGTTAGATGGTTTAAATTTATAAAACTCATATAATCTTTCATTAAGGTCATACGCAACGTAGTTTGAACTTTATTGGATTCTTCCCTGGAGTTGAAGAGTTCCACTAAATGAAGGAACTGTGTGCAATACTTTTAATGTCTATATATGGATTTTTACACCTCTTCTAAAACAATTTTTGATGAAAAAAAATCTGTATAAATTTATATTTTGTAATTTTTATACATTTTTCTTTGAATAATGCAGATTTTTTCACCATTTGATATCTTTTCAAAACCCCTGGTAATGCATGCTAATTTTTTGTCTAGGAACATGTAATGGTATTATAAGTTTAAATTTAGAATATCTAGAAAAATTATCATTAGGTAAGGTACCTTGCATATGTCCTTAAACAGCATTAGTATTCCAATGTTCTGTGTATGAACTTCAAATGTATTTAAATAAAATACCATATAAACAGAATTTTTAGTAAGGACTTCAGAAAATCATAAGAAAGGACAATTCATGATGATTCTGTTTAGCTTAAAGTTCAAATTACACTAAAGATGTGCGTGTATTTGCAGACATAGAATTTACAGTAATTCAGTATTTTGATTTACAGGTATTGGAGTAGATGACATGTTTGTCATTGTGGGGTCATACCAGAGTCTCAGTCACCATGAACTCAGCCTGCCCTTACCCCAGAGGATGGGGAAGCTATTACGACATGCCGGGGTGTCCATTCTTGTTACGTCAGTCACTGACATCCTGGCTTTTGGCATAGGTGCTACCACAGTGAGTGAAATTTTATTCTGTTATTAATAGAGTGGTTTCTGTGGATTTTTTCTTATTAAAGAATATGGCACTGAAACACATTTATTCTGCTTGACTTTCAAGGCAATTCCAACATACTGTGAAATCACTAATTTTCGTGGGGGTTTAATTTTCGCTGATTTCGTGGTATGAAGGGACCCTCGAATTTATGTCCACCACGAAATGTAAATTTTCATATGCACAACTACTAAAAAGTTTTTCATCCACGAAATCAAGTCCCCACGAACCAACATTTTTTCCTCAAAGCACGAAAATTTGACCCCACGAAAATATGTGATTTTACAGTACATGTAAAACTACAATGGGGTATTTATAGGACAATCATTCTACAATAAATACTTACAATAATGATAAACTTGAAATAGAATTTTTATATCAATATATAGAAGAACATATTTAAAAGAACAATTTTATACATTTTTGTATTTTTTAATTTTCAGACCTTGCCAGCTTTGAAATCGTTCTGTGTTTTTGCCTGTATTGGAATCCTGGGTCTGTTTGGACTGTCCACCACCTTTTTCCTGGCGGCGTTTACGCTGGATATCATGAGAACGGAGCAGGGCCGCAATGCCTGTATCTGTTGTTACAAACACAAACCAGACTACAAACCAAACAACTGTAGTCAAAGAAACCTGTTCAACATGTTTCTACGCAAATACTACACACCTGTTATTTTGAAGTTACCCGTTAAGGTATGTACTTGTATTTACTCTTGACAAAAGAAAGTTGATATTTGATTGTTTTAAGGATCTTTATGTTTCTTCTAAAGAATACTGCATCAATTTAAATCAAAGCAAAAAGTACTGATGCATGTAATTGGGATTCAAGTCAGAAATTACAGTACATAACTCATATAAATGTTGTGCATTTAGCCTTTGATTGCAATTTTAGCATTAGAAAGGTTGCATGCAGATGTAGATTGGTACATAGTGTATTTTCTAGGATAATTAGGGTAGATTTGCATAAATTTATTTATCAGCAACACTCAGAAGTCCAAACTAATAAAGAAAATGTTCTTTAATGAAATATATGGAGATAACAAACAGTGTTTGAGCTCAAAAGTCCATTAAACAATACAAAATAAGAACGGATCAAACATGGACCTCCAAAACATTAGAGATGGGATCAGGTGCCATCAAGTCTTTAATCCCCCTTAGCAAGGTTGCAGAATTTATACAGAGTTCATATGACAAACGGTAGCCTTGTTTTACAGATAATGGTTGTGGTGATTTCAGTAGCACTGTTAGGATTGAACATCTATGGGTTCTACAGCCTTAAGCAAGAGTACAACGATAACTGGTTCTATCCAAGTGATTCCTATGCTTACATATTCAACGAGAAGAAGGAGGCCTATTTCCCAGGAGGCGGAGCTCGTGCCGCTGTCTACTGCAGTAAGTTGATTTATATCATCATGATTTGCATTTTCGAAATTTGTTCCTATTTCCAAAAATTGTTCCTATGTGATGTTTAAAAATTGTACATTTTTACTCCGAGTAAGAGCTCTTGAAGCTGGTTTTATTTACCATAAAGATGCATTGGACAATTAACAAAATTAGAGCAATAAATTAATTAATTATTCAGGACATCTTTTGTTCACAATTTGTTAGCTTGAAATTCAACTGCATTTATTAATTATCACGACTATGAAAACATGTCTTTATAAATAAATTATTATTTACTAAGATGATTGGATTGTGGCAACACTTTTTAGCTACTTATGCAAGACTTGAGGATATTTACTAGTATGCAAGTAGAATCTTATGAGCCACAATGCTCACCCAAGTAACTATGGTCTTGCTGTTAGATTTTCCCCTATCCCTATGTTAAACTTGAACCACATTTTTGTGGCCCCACCACATCCCTGGAGGTTCTGATGTGAACAAATTTGAATGTAAACTACCTAAGGATGCATCCACATAAATATGACTAATTATGGCTCTGCTTGTTCTTGAAAAGAAGAGTTTTAAAGTTTTGCCATATATTCCTATAAAACTTTGATTACCCATTGTGGCCCCACCCTACCCCGGCTGGAGAAGAAATCCTTGCATGGACCAACAGTATGGACATAAGATGTAGTTATGATATTTAAAAGTATTTGTTTGTAGTGTTTACATGTCTTTAACTTTTTTTTCAGAAAACATGGACTATCACGGTTCGAAAACACGATTTGATAATTTGTACATACAGCTGAACAGCAGTCAGTATTTAGCAACAGGGTCTGTTGACAGCTGGTTCCATTCCTACACAGCATGGTTAGGCACTAACCCAGGGGCAGCGGCAGGCAAACTGGATGCTTGTATGTATTCTGATTTGAATCTTGAATTAGTGCACATAGAACCAATATCTATGTATTTTGTTTCAGTCATATATTAGCATGTACATTGTACCTGAACAAGGCTTAATAACCCTTACATCCAGGTCTGGTAAAAGGACCCTTTCCTAATTGAACATTTGCAATTTTTCCCTTAAAATTAGGAAAAAATCCTAAACAATAAGCAGATTGAGTTTTTAAGTGGTTTTACATCTGAAAAAAAAATTAAATTAAATTAATTTTGAAATTTTGATGATTTATAGGTATCAAACCTTCAGTTTAATTCTCTATTCAACATTTAATAAAACATTTTTTCCAAATTTTGTCCCTTTTCAATTTAAAATTCCTAATTAAAAGAGGGTATAGAACTCTGTACCAAAAAAGCTAAATTTAGCACAGCTAATTAAACAGTCAAGAAGCAGTGTCAAAGGTGATAAACCTTGATTACCAGTTTACCATTAAAATAAGTACATTTACAGGTGGAGCAACAGCCTTAATATATGTATAAAAAAAACTAGAGGTACTTGCAGATAAGAGATGGGTACCCCAAAGTGTAACAGACGGACAGCTGGACAGCTAGACAGACGTAGGGACGGACGGACATTCCGATTATTATATACCCTCCTCCTTTTCAAGCAGGGGGTATAAAAAACAGGAAGTTTCTTAATGGAATCTTTTAACTTTTTTAGCTTTGTATCCAAATACTGAGGCTGACTTTGTGGATCTCTTGTATACTTTTGTGACCACGGAGGCTTCAGGAATACGACATGCAAGGGAGGTGATTTTTAGCGGTAGCTCAGGAACACGAGACATTACCGTAAGTCTTTGTGATTGTCACTAAGACACTTTATTAGCAATTCAGTGCTTGATTAAGGATTTAGGTCTTGTCAAGCAAGGTCTGAATGATTTTGTAATCTATCAACCAGTATGTGAGATAGGGTATGTGAAATTAACAAAGTCTGTTTATTAAATTCTCAATGTGAAATATAAGTAAAGAAAACCTGTAGCAATTTAAATGTCTGTTTAATCCCCCCATCTCATCTACAGACAACTTACATATCATACCAGCACCTGACTTATAGCACTGCTGCAGATGAAATTGTGGCCATGGAGGCTATAGAGTCCATGGTCAGTGGGATTTTCTCCGAGTCAGAATGCTTCCCATATGGCAGATTTTATCTACAGTGGTATACAAACAAAGTAAGTGCTAAGTTGTGTTTCACTCTCTACAAGAGGAAGTATTTTTAAAAAACATTTTAGGTCTACATTATTTATAGACCTATATTCCTTAAAATTCAGTTTGTTTTAGCATTATTTGTCAGTGAAAGTGGACCTAGAAATATTTTGTCCTAAAATGTGTTCAATTCAGAAATATTTTCCTCAAAAATCATACTTTTAATGTTAAATTTATTAAAGGTGATAAAAAGTGAGCTGTTTAGGAACTTGGGCCTGGCTGCAGCCTGTGTGTTTGTGGTCACTCTGATTCTAATAGCCAACATTTGGACCAGTATTCTCGTCTTCTCTTGTGTCATCATGACCCTGGTAAGTAGAATATAGTACTGTAGACGTACTTTTTATCATTGGGTCATAATTCCGCAGTATCTCAATTTCTGTTTAATCTGGGTAGAAAATTACGCTGATTTTCTAGATTGTCACTATATGCCTTACATTTATATTAAGTACGCTTGGACAAATATCCGCCGAAAATTTGTGACCGTGTACATAGCGTAAAATAATACCACGCGGAAAATAGTACTTCCACAGTATATCATGATACCTCCAAATAACATTTATTGGTATACATATACCTGTTTATATTCAATGCTTATAAGAACACTAGAACAAATTGCAGTTTTATGTCTCAGAATTTATAAGGTTGTGAAGAGAGCTATCAGTTTATGTAAAAAAAAACTTTTTTAATTTAAAAGCTTGTATACTGTATGATTTTAGGTGGATGTTGCTGGCATCATGCACTTCTGGGGTCTGTCTATCAACACTGTGTCCTGTATTAACCTTGTCATTGCTATTGGTCTGGCTGTGGATTACTCAGCCCACATCGGTCACTGTTTTATGACATTTGTAGGAGACAGAAATGGTAAGAAAACAATTTCTACCCCACTTTCACATCTGTTTAAGTAATTATAGCATTGCAAGTCATTTACCTTTCAAATCTGTATGTGGTAATGATTTTTAGCTCACCTGAGCTGAAAGCTTTTATGATCACCTATTGTCCTTCATCTGTTAAGCTGTCCATCCTTCTGTAAACTTTTCACATTTTCAAATTCTCAAAAACCTAAGGACCAGTTTTAACCAAAGTTGGTACAAATCATCCTTAGGTGTCAGAAAGGGGGTTTAAATTGCTAAAATGTTACAAGGGGAGATAATCAAGAAAAGACAAAAATGGAATGAGTCTAAGAATGTTCTGAAGAATCACTGGGCAGATATTGTGAAATTTTTGTGGAGGCTTCCAGAGTTTATGTAGATTTTTAAAAATTCAAACCTTGGCCACAGGGGGTATGATGAGGCTACAACTGGGAATTAAAAGTTATACTTTGAAATACATAGGAAAATCTTTTAAAAATATTTTTCTCTAGAAAAGATGGAACTTTTCTGAAAACTTCGAAAGGTTGCTAGTTTAGATTACAGATTGTCCCCTGGGGCTATGGTGGGGCCACAATAGGGAATCAAAATAATACAAGGCCAAAGGGGAAAAAATAATGAAAAACAGCAGAGCAAAAGTACCTCAGGTGAGCATTGTGGCTCATGGGCCTTTTGTTTTAAATAAGAATCATCTGACATTTTGTTAATTAATTTGTTTGCACAGTGAATAAATTCTTTTTGTATAGCTTTGTTAGTCGTCATAATGAATAAAATGTGTTTAATCGTACAAGATACTTGTTATTAACCCCTGCAGAGCGTGTGAGGGCGACATTGGTAGAGATGGGAAACCCGGTCTTCAGTGGAGGTTTCAGCACGTTTCTAGCCTTCATTCTTCTAGCAGCCAGTAAAAGCTACGTTTTCACCACATTTTTCCAGGTAGACAGTCTTCAATTTTCAGTTTCTAATTCAAGCATCACAAGTGAGAAATATGAGAGTATTATTTGTATCACCTTCATAAAATTTGTTATTTTTGGAATGAGATTAATTTTTCCTTGCTAAACTCCATCTGATACACCCAAGGAGATATTAGACAAATGTAAAAAATAATTTAGACCATATTAAACATGTTTTTAATATCATTTCTTGAATTTCCAAATTATTCGATACTTTAAAATTATTGGAAGACTTTGACCCGATTTATTTTCAGACTTTAGAGTTGTTATAAACAAAGAGGTGTGGTTTTTGAAATTAAACTAAATACAAGGAGTTTTTTTCACTGAATCAATTTTTTCTTAAACGTACCATGGTAATTTACCAATGTTCAAGTTTTTCTTGGCAGATGGTAATTTGGAAATAACATGCCTTATAATGACAAAAAGTTCTTTCTTCAATCAATATCAGACTTAACTCATTCAAGATAGGGAGTCTTATTCTTCCTCTACACTTACAATATTCTTCAAACTTTTTTTACATGTAAATTATTCCTGCACAAAACAATATTTATAGAGTAAAACAGAAAATATTAGAAGCATGTTTTTCCATTGTGACCAGCTAATGAATCATCTTTTACATTGGTACATTGACATGGGACTTTATATAACCACATATCAACTTAGGTTAAAGTCCTGACTCTATAATTTATAATATGTAGCTGGAGTACAGTCACACCTTATTGTCTCAAACTGGATGAGACTGGGAACAAACTTAGAGATATTGAGGTTAAAATACTTTAAAAATAAGTAACTTGGGACTTCCAAATCACTTCGATATATCTGTAGTATTCAAAATATCAATGTTTGAGATTCTGACATTTAACTGTATCAAAAGAAATGAAGCAATTATAAACTGGTTTTTATAACAAAAAAAATTTTTGGCAGATATTTTTCCTGGTGGTGATATTTGGTCTCTTTCATGGACTCGTGTATCTACCAGTATTATTGTCGTGGATTGGACCCTCGGCATACACCAGCGCTGACAGGCGTTATAAAGGAGACGATCCAGAATCGGGGGAGGACAATAAAGATTCTAAATTACAAGGCCACGATAACCTTGCCATGAAAACTACAGTAAGTGTCAATCATTATAGATGTGGATCATAATGTCTTAGTGTCTAGAAAATTGTTATATTGTAAAATTGTGATAGAGGGTAGCAGTGATCTAATTTAGCTCATTTAGACAATCACCAAACAAAAGATAAATTGTATATATATTATACTAATGATTAGTATTGGGTACTTGCTAACTTATCAAAATTGTTCTAGAGTGAAAAGAGATCTGTAATGAAAGGTTGACCTTGTTTAAAATAAATATGTGCTTAAGCAAGCTTTTGAGATTTTATAACTGGCTTCATTTTCCTTTATTTCCATAGAACAAAACTGGTAAAATAATAAAGTAATTAATGTTGTCTTTTGATTTTTTGTCACTACATGCATGTTGTTTTGGAATTCGTTCATGGGACAATGGCATTAATGTAATCAAGATGTTCATTCTTTAGTTATTTGTTTCTATTTATCTGTCCTTCCGTAATTCATGAGATGCATGTATTAAATGATTTTTATGACCAATATCTGCCACCAAAAGATAAGTCTATGTAGCTAAACTAGGTCAATATCTGCAGACTTCAAAGCATTCTTCTCTGTTTAAATCTTTTTTATAACTCATGGACTTGGTAATCATTGCATTCATGGAAATTAACAAGTTCTTCTAAATTTGATGCTATTTGCTTAAAGGTCAAAGTTAGAAGATCAGGAGTCTTTTTTTTAATAACCAAACTGGAAGGCTCGTCTTAATTTTGAAACTTTCAAGTCTGTACCTTGTTTTGTTTGTTTACCTGTATTAATTATTAATTTTCTTGTTGTGAACTTTTCTTTTTATCAAGCATGATGGTATGAGCATAAGTACACTTTTATATATTTATATTGTAATGAGCCAACAATATAAAGAGAAAATATAATGATTTTCAATTTTTTAAAAGATATTTGTGCAGCTTCAAATTTATTATTAAAAGAGGGCAAGCAAGAGGTTAAAACTGCAGCTTACCAGCTAGGTTCAGCTTCTAGATATACTCTCTTTAATTGCATTTTACAATATAGCATTAGTATAAAATGTGTGATTACATAATATATGAAAAACTTTATTAATAGTGATTTTTGTCTGTATATTGAATAGTGTACCATTGATTAACATCATTTTAATGAAACTTATGCTTTTTCTGATAAGAATGGATGCAATGTATTTTAATTAATCATGGGGATGTACAGTGGAACCTTATTAATCCAGACACCAATAATCCAGATAACTCATTGTTCTAATGAAATTTGTAAATTTCCTCAGAAACACAATTGTCTGGATTAATGAGGCTTGACTGTATTACAATCAGGATAAAAAGGATTTCTAACCAAGAAAAGGAATTAAATAGTACAGGTGACTCATGCTGGCTCGAACTCTCGATCTCTCGAAGTGAACCTCTGGTCCCGTTTATTTCCTCTATATAACTAAGCAAATTTACTCCAGATCTCGAGAACCTCTATCTCTCGGATTTCTCTATCTCTCGAACCAAAATCTAGGTCCCGTTATGCATATTTCATTGAATTTTACTCTCTATCTCTCGAAGTTTTGATTGCGCGTGTATTCACGCCATTCAAGTATAAAATTGATGTAGCCTGGAACTTTGAACAGTGAACACCTGGGGCTTGCATGGAGGTGTTAATTGGGTGTTTACATAGATGACACTACACCTGTGGGTCGTCAGTGTGTTGATATAATTATTAATTGGTTATTCATGGAAAATTATAAACAAATTCACAACTTATTTTGACTTGAAACCTAGACGATAATTTTCAGAAAATACCTGTAATTAATATACATTCGTTTCAATAAGTTCCCATAGACTATGAATTTTTATTTGAGTCTACATAATCCCAATATGGTATATATTGCATAACAAATTCATTTCTCAAGGACTGAATACCGAGAAAGAAAAATCTAGTGAACACTGGTGAAGGACCTGATCAAGCCGCGGAATAGCTCAACTGACAATTGCTATTTGGGTTTCATCTACTGGTAATCATGAAATAAGAACAAATTGATTTTGAAACTTTAGGAATTTATTTAATTTATTCGAAATACGATCATTGTTGTTGATATCAAGTAAATTATCTGTAAAATACATTTGAAAACTTGCCCAATGACTTTATTATACCCCCCGCTTGAAAAGTGGGAGGGTATATAGTAATTGGTATTTCCGTCCGTGCGTCTGTCTGTTACGCTTTGGGGTACCCATCTCTTATCCGCAACTCCTCTTATACCACTGAAGGAAATTTAATGAAACTTTCACAGATTTTTAATTACATATTGCCATTGTGCACCTCCTATTTTACTTTTTGATCTGACATATATTTTTAATTTTCCAGATCAAAACATGGACACTGCTATTATATTCATATGGGAGGAGGGGGTATCGTTTAGTGAGTTCATTGCTCACAGTACCTCTAGTTTACATATACTTCCGGTATCTATAATACGGTAGTACAACATCAATGATAGGAACTGAAATTTCCGGATTTTAATTACTTTTTATCTCTCAAACTTTTCTTATGGTCCCTTGAACTTCGAGAGATAGAGAGTCACCTTTATTCAGACATTTGTCTCATAATGTATTTCTTAAGATGCACTTGGAAAAACTTTAAATCTTCCCAAAGGGAAAAGAATTATTGAAAATGTCAAAAAAGTATTACACAGTTTTAGCACAGAACAATATATTACATGTATTTACATTCTGTAGTGTCAATGTAAAGAAAATATCAAATCACAAATTTAATTAGAGTGATAAATTGTTTTAAAAATAGAAAAAAGACTTGAAGAGAAAAAGACAGCTTGATTGTAAAATAATATACATGTATTGACTTTGTCATGTGATATATTTGTAATAGGAGAAATGTGTAGAAATTTTTAGTAATCATATTTTCAGTTGACAGTTTGATCTTTCAGCACTAAAACAATCTTTAAAAATCAGTTCTTCCCAGTGGCTTCATTATTTTGTTGCTTGATAAGTCGTTTTGTGTGTTCACCTCCACATTGAAAACATGCTTATAGTGAATTAGTTGACAAAAACTTTGTGCTTTAGAGGGATGGTTTAAAATCTTTAAATTGATAAAAAATATATATATCATTTCATTTTAACATGGTTCATTATTGGTTTACCAAGAAGTCTGTAAAATAGTGGAGATTCTCAGTCCAAAAGTTCATGTTACCTTTAAACACTTTCTCTTTAATTCTTTTATAGCTATAAGTCCTTTAAAGTAATTTTGAAAACAAGATACTGCAGTAATCTATAAGAACATATCAAATGTGATACCATTTAGTTTAAATAAAAGTAACTGAATTTTTTAGAAATTGTTTTACAAAGTGTGTTTGGTTTTGTTAATCTTACCCTGTTTTTGTTTTCAGATAAGTAATGGCTACGCATCAGAACCTCCTCCAGATTACCAGCAGACAGACTTACCGTACATCCCTCCCCCCGACTACACTCCTCCTTCAAAGCCCCGGGGACAGGCCAATGGAAAAACCGCCCAAATGAACGGCAGGATAACGCCCATCAGTACGTAACGGAATCTTGCCAATTCTGCTACATCTGTGATATAATTTTTTTTGTTAACAAATGTCGTTAATGCGGAGATTACTACAACGTGCCAGTGAGTTTGCCTGTGTTTTAAAGAGATTATTTAATGCCATTTTGTTGTAAATGTTTGTATTTTGTTTTTAAAAGGTATTGCTGATTTGTCTTATATCTCAGTCCCAATTTTAATGCTTCAAATATATGTCTGTCCATCATGTTTTGTTGTCTCCCTTGTAAATGAGATCTGAATTTTTACATTTAAATCATTTTTTATAAAGTTAATCTCTGGTTGTAGACAATCGAATCCAAGTTTTCTACATGATCTGGGGTCATGACACTTCTAGTTTAGTTATGTTTTATATATCTAAAGGCTTGTTTGTTAGTACTTGTACTTTGAATGAAAACCGGTATAGGATGCATATGTTTTTAACTTGTTATCTTTTGCTATTTGCATTTGTTTTTTGTTATAAATTTAAAATCAATATTTATAAAGTTGATATCCACTTTTACTAGTACCAGTATATGCCAAATAGAAAATGATAAGTTGGATTAATTGGAAAGTTTATTAATTTAGTAAATAATGAGACATTGAACTTGTATTACATGTAATGCTGATGTAGATGTTAAGGATACAGATGGATTAATTGGAAAGTTTATTAATTTATTAGATAATGAGACATTGAACTTGTATTACATGTAATGCTGATGTAGACGTTAAGGATACAGATTGATGATTTCACAGCTGTAATACAGTAAAACACTTATAACAACTTGCCAGGGAATGGCGATTTTGCCTCTTGATAAGTATAATTCATAATATCTGTGAAGTTGATAATATATATTAATGTCATGGTGACTGAAAATTACTTTGTTGTAAGCATCAGATGGTTAAAATCATGTTCGCTATTACCATGTTTTACTGTATATTCTGAAATTATAAGCAATTCTTGGAAAAGCCTTCCTAAACCTAGCAAGGAAATAGCATTAAAAATTGATTAAGTGCCTGTAAAAGATCAAGATTTTTTGTGTTTGATTACCCTTTTTTAGTTTTTTTTAAGATTTTCATATCAGTATTTTGTGCCATATAGTGCTTGTAACAATCCAGTATCAGTAACAGCTTTTATTGAAGAATCTCATAGACTGGTTGTATTTGTTAGCTGGCCCTGTCCTGCCTCAGTATGTCAGCTGATGTTTCCTGCCTAAAGTCAATTTTCTCTCCGTTTGACTGTGTCTTTTGTAAGTTACTTGTCTGGTAGTATTTCATTTGTTCCTTCAGACAAATTTGGCAGACTCTTCACCCTTATATGAAGAGAAAGCACTGTTCGAACCGAGTCAAACACAAAATTAAAAAGATTTTGTAAGTACTCCATAAAAAGAACTCTCTCCATTTGTCCTTTATATTTACTATAAGCAGGAATCTCTGAGATATGACCATCCGCATGACCTATATTTATTTATTGCACAGTGGAGTGAAGCTTATATTAATAAATTATTGTCATTATTCAGTCATGTATCTGCCAGTATGTGTGTTTAATGTATGTTATTATGACATATCAGTGTACTGAAAGTCTGAAATTCTACTTTGAAATATCTCAGGATTTTGTAGGTCTGTGTTGTCTCAGAAGAAATATACATTCAAAGAAATATACATTCCAGCTGGAGATGCACAATAAATGAGATGTATAAGCATTGTTTATTAAAATTAAACATTGTCTTTCATATTATATTGTAGAATGCATATGCTTGTGCTTAGCTTTTGGTCTGGAATGTAATTTTCATTTCCTGTAAGAAGAAATATGAATATTTTTGGTTTAATTTATTGTAATCGGAAGTTTTATAAATGAATGAAAATGTATGTATAATCTTAGTAATGTGAAGTCATATCCTGCCACAGTTTTGTGTAGTAATTCATAGATATCATAGATTACTAATTCAGCATAGAAAGAGAGGTTAGCATTTTATCCAGTCACCTTTTAATATTTACATTTGTTTTAATGGAATAAAAATGTTTTCAATCGAAATATGTTTTGATGAATTGTGACATAGTTTCTTTTAAACAAGATCAAGCTTATAATTAAAAAAAAAAAAAGATGATCATAATAATAGTATTAATAAAATAAACAATATTTTGTCGTGAAAATAAACCAAAAACTCGACATGGAGCGATTTGGGGAAGAGGTGTTCAAGATATGTAAAACATATTAGAGTTATCTCGCTTCCCATTTGTCCATCGTCTCTAGCTGGCGAGCTATTACATTAATCTGTTTATTGGAACTCTTACAACGATCTATCATGCAGAATGTCATTATTTATAGCATCTTCGGTTTTCTTGGAGAAAGCAATTTCGATAAAAGTCATTTTGAAGATGTACGGCTATGCTGGTGACAGATTTTATAGAACGAGTAGCGGCATTTAATAATACTCTGTGTATTGATGGCTGTCTCGCTGATAAATCTTTCTGGCGGTTGTAATGGTACATTTCCAATCGATGGCTACTCTATTATTTTGTCTGGTCATCAAGGACTAAAGGCCTCGTCACGCATCTATTATTCAAAAAGTCAGAGAATCATAAACGATTAGCATATGAATCTAACATTATTTATCCCAATCTCAATGGCTAAGAACGAATTATAGGACTAGATGATCTGAATAGATCTAAATCTGCAGACTTGCTGACTTCCACCGACAACTTGGTGGCGTCCTAATCTGGATGGCATTAAATGCCGAGAAAAGGCTTTCACCAACAAAAAGTGGCGCAGTCTTCCACCAACATTTACAAATCATTTAGATTCTAATCTAAGTACCGAGCATAGGTCTAAATCTGCAAGTCTTCCACAAATTAAAAGAGGTCCTACATCTAAATGGTCCTAATTACCGACCATAAGTCTAAATCTGCAAATCTGCAGACATTTACTTAAATCTTGGTGACGTCTTTTATACCGGCAGTCTTCCACTAGCAATGAATGTGTGGCGTCCACCTCTGAATGGCCTCAACAAAATGGTGGCATTTTCATCTCAATGGTCGCTAGTACCGAATTTTATAGGTTCCAATTTGCAGACTACAGGAGACAACTCGGTGGCGTCCTTTCCTTAAGTTTCTAAGTGACGCCCAAATCTGCTTGGACCTGAGTGCCGAGTATGAATTTAAATTTGCAGTCCTCTGTCAAAATTGGTGGCGCCCTGATAGCAATGGCCCTTAGTGCTTTGTATGTCTTCATCTCCAGGGGGCGTATTTTAAGCAATTTTAAACAGTAACCCCCTTCCCCCTTTTCGACTTGCTATGGACAACAGTAAGCAGTGAAAAATAATTCGTTACAAAGATATGTATACCGTAAATACAGATATCCCAGACATCAAGCATTCTTTTTCTCAGATACTCAAAGAGGGGAATATTTTGATCGGGGCATCGTTTGACAACCTTGTCGCGATTGGTTAAAAGCCGAAAAAAATCCCAATTTCTCCCTGTTGGGACTATTCTGTGAAGAACAGTTTAGCGACTCAGTCTCAGAAACCCAAAGTACTGCAGCTGTCCGCTCTTTTAAAATTTGACTCTGAACCTGTTCATGAAAATTTAATAATATATTTGGCATTCGTTGCACGTGCTACTGTTTCTGTCAGTCAATATTGGTCGTCTGCCACCGGTTCCTGACCCCGAGAATTCACGTGCTGAAATTGATTTTTACGATTTTCAGGTGTTTGTTAGGAAATCTTATTGTACCAAACGATTCTGATTATACAAATCTCCGATCTCTCCTAAATTTGAGTGACGGATAATTTACAGAGCGACACGAAAACCGACATTGAGGCTGACAACTACTATCTTTTGTTTCTCCCATGTTTGCTCCATGCGCCATGTGCCACATGGCGTGCGGGTTCCGTATTCCCAAACCGTAGTACTTATTGGTTATTTTCACAAACTAATGATACTTCAATGATGAGATATCAATTATGGATATAGCTTTGGATAAAATGGAAAATGTTCGTTAGTCACCAACGAAAATATCAATATAAGCCAACATCTGCAGTTCTTTCACCTGTATTGCGATGAATAGTTTTCATTGATTTGAAAAGTTCAAAGACAATAGATGGATCGAAGCCATCTGTCTATAACCCCCTTTTTCTCTTTTCCGGAAATTACCTCGGATTGAAGTTTCTCGGATCTTGGATATTTGTTTGAGTGTTAATGAAATGTTCATTAATTAAAAAAAAAGGTTGAATTGTCCTCTTTTGGGGGGATGGGGGTGGACATACAGTACGTTACTATGACAATAAACTGCATGTCGCATAAATCATTATTTCCTCCAAAATTAGTGTTTGGTGTAAAATGGACTGTGAATTGAAGAGTTTTTCTTCGTCTTTCTTTTGAATCAGGGAGAGGTAATGGCTATCACCTGGCAACGAACATTAGTGACGAGTTACATATTGTCTTCACAAGCAGAGAGCTACAGTTCTGCAGCTAGTTTAAAAACTGATCGTAAAAAATGAGATTTCATGAAATTAATAATTTCAATACATCATTTTATTTGTTGCTATCGTAACCCGAAGAGTGGAGCGAGAATGTGTGCAGTGAGTATCAATTCAAAATGATGTACTGTTTTATATGAGCTGCATATTGTCGCAGAAGGCAGCACCACCACAATGTACTGTTTTATCGTTGTGAGTACTTAAAATACTCATGAAGATGCTCCAATTGCTTTTTAGTAATGTCCTTGATTGAGTTTTGTTGGTTCCGAACCCCATTTTAAAAGATATGTTCAAATTGTTCAATAGAAATCGAGTCTATAAATATGAGAAGCAGGGTCGGGTAGTTAAAAAAACAAAATTCGTAGAAAACCTGTTATAAGATTTCATGTCTTTGCTTTTCTGGGTAAAAGTATGCATAAAAGGCTTCTATGACTGCCCATTACGCCTTTATGATAGACCTTTCTAGGCTTTTTTTTCAGATAGAAATCTATGAGACCATTGATTTTCGTTGATATTTACTTTCAAGTGACATCTTCCTTATTTGCGCTGCAAATAGGCCAATACTACAAGTGAACAACTGAAGGAAGGAAATTTAGGCTAACAAGTGTGGAAACATCACGCCTTCTAACAACATCGATGTACTTCAAGAGACAAATAGTCAGTGTCTGTCCGATATAGATACACGTACTCTATGTAAAAATCACCTGCCTCACCTGTTATACATACATTGTAGGGAGAGAGAGAATGAGAGAGAGAGAGAGAGATTTGCTAAAAATCAGACCATGATATGAGATGTTACCACAAACCCAAAAGTTATATATATAGAGAGGGGGGTGGTACTAAAATCAGACCATGGTAGTCACAAACCAAATAATATTTCTAGGGAGGGTGGGGGTAAGATTAGGTAAACTTATTTCAAATAACAAATTTACATTTAAAAACACGTATGCATAATTTTATCTATTCTCATTTGTTGTTAACACATGCTAAAGATGTTTGCCCCACACGTGCACGAAATCACACCTCTGTCTTTCATATGACATGTTTTTCCTTGATGTCCTCCCGTTCATTCATTTGACTGACGTACAACGTAAATTTTATATAACTTTTTAACAGTTATCACAAATTGCTTCATCTAATTTTACTTACGGATGTCTCATAATAAATCCCACATTTGTCATGTTGCTATTTTTATTACTATTTATGATAAATATCGAGGTAAATACTGTTTATATTTGTTTTTTTGTTTTTGTTTTTGCATCTATATTTACAATTTATGTAATGACGTAATCCTGTAAAAAGGACCAAATGATGCGACTCTCTCTCTCTCTCTCTCTCTCCCTCTCCTTAGAGGATGAGCTTCATTCTCGTATTGAAGAAAAACAAACATGTTTGCTTCCCTTAATTAAATGAAGTTATCTGTCTTTCTTATGACAAATATTAAGAAAACAATGGAATTTTTTTTTAAATTGATTATCATTGAATTATATAGTGGAGGGATTTTTCCATGATTTTCAGTGCAAATAAAATGATTACCACCTGTTATAGATTTTTATTTGTTAATTTATACATTTACAATAACGTAAGCATGTTTGCTTTGAGCTGTTTGTTTTACATTTTCAATTGTGGTGGAAACCCAAAAGATATGTCCTTTATAATATGCTAATAAGTGACTGAATTAAGAAATTTAAAAAAAATCGACGAGGATTTTTTTAGCTTCCTTATTCCTTGATGATTGTTTCCATTACTAATAGAACTGATCTCTCTCTCCCTCCCCCTCACCCCCTCTGAAACCAAAAATAATTTCAAAATGAAATTTTAAAAATTAACCCTATTACTCACACTTAGAACTTCTCAGATCAATAGTTCTACACTGTACATGCGAATTATAACATGGATTACAGAATGTGTCGTAAAAACACACATAAGATCAAGCTTGGCTTGCATCATTTCATTCCGTTTGTCTTGTGGATGATGTATGATGCAGGTGTGCTTTACAGGTCTCGGAATGATCTTAGTCCATGACAGTACATCACTTCTCATACCATTGTCTCTTAAATCAATCATTATACGATCGACCACGGCCCGGCCCCACGGGACCCACTGGCCAGCTAAGGTAACCGACACCCCCTCCTCTCGTTAATTAGTGATAATTAAGCTTTGAAATATTGTGATGAATACTGATATATGTTTTATATATATCACATTCCTAAAGTCGTTCCATTTAATTTTATGAGTTTTAGGCAATTAAGCTGACATTGAACTACATATATAAAAGCACAATATAAGACATCAAACGAAACAAGTTTTAGTGGGATTAAGCTGCCAAATTGGGGGAGGGAGAGAGGGGGGTGTCAAACTATGCTGGCTGTAATTTCAATTACTAGTATATATCTTTTTTAATTGAATTGAAACAAGAGTCTGTGTAAATCCGTTATTTTTTTATGACCATTATATGAGTCCTTGCAATGACATACGCCAAAATTATGAATAAAACCTTGCCATGTCAAAATAGGGTATTGATCAGGCCAGATGTTGAAATATGACACGCAAGTTATGCCACCCAGTATATTCTGTATTCTTTTTAAAGTGTCATCTTTTAAAATCAGTTTTGAAATAACTTTGAAAAATTTTAAACACGAAACTGAAGAAATAGGCCATCTCAATGCTGTTGTCAGTAAAAACTTAATTTCGCAGTGGTCCCAGCCTAGGAATTTCCAGAAAACTAGGAAATTTTGTTTTATGCACCTTTAACATCCACTTGTTATGTAAACTTGAGGATTTGAATAAATATATTTCAGGTGTCAATCGGGAATTGAAGGAAAGTATTGCGATTACTGCGTTTATCAGGCTGATATCAACTGTACGTGGGGGTTGCGAGAGGGATTGCGATATACTTAATTATTTACCACTAAGATCACACCTGTCTGTACATTCATAACAATTCTTCAAGGGTACTTGTCTAGTGTAGTATGTTGTTTATGCTGTGTGCATCAAACGTTTGAAATTTCAACAGGTGTTTGACGTTAATTCTCATTTGACATGCGAAAACTAGTTCGATTTGACACCCGATTAAGTCCCTATTAAAATGCAGTGTTTTTTTGTATGCAAGGATAAATAAGGATATTAAAGAAACCAACGTCCCCTTTTTGTCATATGTCTTATTTGAATGAACATGATTTAACTTTAAATGTGCAATTGAAAGTCTTTAAACGGGAAGAAGACCGAAAAACCTTTATCAATTTATTTGTCAAGTACAATAAATGACTGCCAACTTTCTTATCCACGACAATACATTACAAAAAAATTATTTCCCATTGAGAAGGAAGTTGCAATATTATTGTTAAAATTCAATGTGTCCCATCTGTGATCAAAAATTCCCCTTTTTATTTTACCCTCTTTGTTCACTCTCGAAGTTATACTCTGGAAAGATTTGTGCTAGTGTGTACCTATATTTGTGATATATCTTGAAATACCCACGCTATCTCTGCATCTTTCTATAATCAACGATCAAATAGCGGTACTTCACAATCCTACAGGAAAAGTGTATAAATCCTTTATTTATTTTAAAGTACCATGAATAAATATCAGTTTTAAAAATCATTTTATATCTTTTTTCCTATCATTTAAGGAAAAATTTGTCACTTTCTTCGATTTTTGTAACATTTGAAAAAAAATTAAGATAAAAATTTAAAAACAAAAGACACAACAAATACTTATGATCATATATGCACGAGGGAGCACCCATTTTTTTTTCTCAGAAAAAATGAAACAAATCACGTGTTCAGAATTTTTCCCCCAGAATGGAATCAATACATCTTTTCTTGACACCCAAAATGTCTGATTAGAATGAGCGATGCTACGGCAAAATGGTTCTTGTGGTTGCCTCTAACCAGAGCATTTTCTGTGTATTGATTTTTCTTCCAAGAAAATACGAAAAAAATCCACATCTATGGCTTTGTGAAAGATTTGTTTGTGTGTCGCTCGATTGCCTTTATTTTCAATATCTTATTCGTGTTTTGTCCTCTTTTTTTTATTATTACGTGTATTTCAAATTCTAGGAATATCTAATTTTTAACTTGTTGAGGATGGTTAATTTCTTATCTCCTTTTTCGTATTTAAAATTTGACAAAATTTTTCAGCTTAAAGAACGCTATGTCAGTAAGTGATATTTTCAATTAAACTGAATTTGACCGTCTTGTTTACCATTTCTGTGTCAATTTCTATTATTAATATAAGAAGGGGGAAAACTACTGTCTCCTAAAATTCCAAATTTCTCAATATCAAAGTTCTAAGAACATTGCATGGTGCCATTTTTTTCTTATTTTTTTCAATAGTCAGAAAACAAACACGAACCGTTCCCATGGTACATATCATTAATTTAGCAGATCATGTTGTATGTGACTTCCAATGATTATAACAAAAATCATTCCTTGTCTTAAAGTTTCGTGTGAAATACTACAGTATATCGTTCATCCACTGCCTTTTCCGTGAATTCTGGCTTCGTGTCCTTTTACACGGCGACACGTCACCTCTGTAATCAGCTTTTTACCAGTATATCCTACTTATCTAGTGTGAATGTGTCATGAGTGGCTGGATTACTGTTTTGTGTTAATTAAGGAAGCTTGTTCAGTTACTGAATAGTGAACAACTACAAAGTCTGAAGCACCCTTACACAAGTTGTCCAATGTTATGCAGCTTGCAATTAAGACGCCTTCAAAACGACACTTCAAAGAAAAATATTTCACATGAAAAATTTGTCATTATGTCTCATGGATACTTTCAGCTTGCATTTTAGCCCAAGTTCTACTTGTCGCTACTTTGAACTTGAAACCGACAGGAAGTGCTCAAAAGCTGCAGACTTCCTGTTTCGGATCGCTCAAAGTGCTTACTGGAAATACGAAGTCACACAAATTATATTTCCCACTCTTGTCAACCTGAATAACCAACGCAAAAATGTAATAATGTCAGCAAGTTAATGTGTCTTTGCCATCAAACTCTCATATTCCGGAAGCACCTGCGTCCATTTGCGGAGTTTGCGCCGTAAATCAGATGGACATTCGTCAAGCATACGTTTTGACAAACGCCTTTTGCACAGTGAGTTTAATTAGCGCCAAGGTGCTTGAATTGATTAACCAACTAATTCATATCGAACTGTTACGTATTGCTAGACACTGGTGTTATTTCGTTCTGATTTACGTATTCGAAGTGAAATATTGATCGATTTTATTTCACTTTGATAGGAATGCCATCGTGTCATACAACTATGTCAGGCACCTAATTTACACCAAACATTTAATTGTGTTTTCAAAATAATCTCACAAAAAATATATACATTAAAACGATTATACCAAAAACAGATGTAAATCGTACTAACTGGAACTAAAACCGAACAGGAAGTGTAAAGACTGAGCAATACTAGTATTGTGCTCACTTGTGCATGTGTCCACACAGTTTAATTAATTTAGCTACATCAGTAATAAGGAAATATATTTTATTGTCAAAGTTATTTCGGTTTTAAATTACATTTTTGTTTAATTTACAAACTGTACACGTCCGTATTAGGTTGTTTAGATAATAAGAGATCGAAATTCATGCTTTTCAACCCAAAACAATCTGCGCTGCAAATAAACCGGAAATCAAGTCAAAGCTTCATCGATATTTAATGTTTGTAATATCCGAAATCCTCAGAATTTTAAGCTTTAACGAAGCTATTTCTTCCTTCTCTTGACTATTATTGTTTTCCCTGGTCTGGGCAGACAAAAATGTATATCAAGTGTAAAGTACTTACATTGTAGATTCAAAGAAATTTATATATTGTGTATTTTCTAATTAATTATCGCTCATATATACTCAAGTACTTAGATTGTCTCTTAAATTGGCCAACATATACAAAGTCATGCATGTACCACTATGTTCAAATAACGTTACTAATATGTAGCCATATTTAGCGTGACAAATAAGGCGTTTAAGTACTTTAGTGAGCTGCAGGTGTTAGAAATATACATACCATCTGTTGTAGACGGATATACGAGCATCTCTCTCGAATCAGAATGGAAAACAAAGATACGCACATGTAGGAAATATTGTATACTTGTGTCGTGCCGTGTATGACAAAGGGCACTCCTGCCTCAAATACATTTGAACTTTGAAATAAAACGTATTTTTATCTCAATCTTTAACCAAGTTTATGAAATAAAAATAGTTATCTATTAAATAAATCTATTTGACCACAAAAAAAACTAAATTGATTAAGAATTTCAAAAGTACAGGGAAAACAGTACTTTAGGGAAAGGCAAGATCTTTCTAAATTAATTTGAATTTCTCGTAGAATTTTCTGCTCGTAGTAAGTGAAATTGGATGAATTTATTCAATCTCAGGCAAAAAAATTAACCAAAGAGCTTTTTGCTGTATCCTTAATTATTTGCTGAGGAAAAAAAGTGTCAAATTGTTTTAGCATAGCCTCATGTTACCAGATTGATTTGTCTCTTACAGACTCCAAAACTACTCACGCAAAATTATATTTTCGAACATTTGCGCGTTCAGCATTGGCGCTTAGTCTATCGCTATCCAAGAAATTTTCACACGATTCTTAATTCAGATCGATACATCGCGCAGCTTTTTTCCAAATAAAATGTAATGTAATGGACATCGTTTGGTGTGTACTAATGAACGTTTTAGAACACTTCAGGGAGATTGGATAGAAATCCATTGATTGCAGGTGTCATCTGCCTTATATTGATTTTGGTCGCAGAATTTATGAACCCTTGAACATTTGCACACCATACAATTCTCATTCCACGATTATTGTAAGTTAATTCAGACGCTCAAAGTCAATATGCGTCTAGTATATATTAGAACCCAAAATATTGGATTTTCATTGTGTGAGTATATTTCTTGCTTCGTCACACCTGTCTTTTATCATAGCTGAGGCTCTTTCGTGTGGCACGTGCCGTATGTTCTCTCTCTTTCGGCCGCGGGCTGAGATCCGTATGCCAAAGTTTTTTCCCTCATTTTCCCCTGAAACAAACGGAAAAATTCACACATCCTTCGTTGATAATATCAGACGGAAGCATAGGACTGATATTCTATTCTGAATCAATAAACAGCTTTTAAACACCTGCAGAATGGAAAGAAACAGTGATTTAGAAAACAACCGTGATTTATACCAAATCGATCGTATGATCTTTTGTTTTCAGTGCGTGGCAGAACGATATATACATGTCCGGCAGAAATGAAATCTCATCTGAACACAACATGAATTCACACAAACGAACTCCTACAACGCCTTAATGATGGCTCAAAGAAAGCCAAAAGCAAGCCAAACAATCATTTATCAGAAAATACTGATATCTCTTCTTTTTAAAATGGTGAGAATTTCTTTAAAATTACTTTAAGAAAACAAAGATATTGGATTCTGTCTATCTTATTTTGATATCGTATTTTTAGCTCACCTGAGCTAAGGGTGAAGTGAGCTTTTCTGATCCGTTGGCTGTCGTCCTCGTTGATATCATTTTTTCTTCTTCACATTTTCATCTTTTCCAAAACGATTGGGTTAGTTTCAGTCAAAAAAGGGAATTTAAGTTTTCTAAAATGAAAAGCCACGTCCTCTTCCAAGGAGGTGGGGGGGGGGATAATTACAAATAATTAAAAATGAGAAAAAAATGTGGGATAATTAGGAGATAAAAAAAAAACGGGGCCAGAAAAATAAAACACGTGAAATCTTTCTGGCTTATTGTAGATTCAAGTATCTTGAAATCATGATTTGGATAGGGCCATCTTGGGCGATCAAATTTTTAAATAGGACCTTGACAGATACAAGCAAATTCAAAAAAAATTGTGGTGTCCCGCTTTCGGTGTCTTTGTGGATATGTCTTTTTATGACATATATTGTATAAAATATTAACGTTCTATTACGTGTCATTCAGAAGTTATCGTCGAAGCTGATTTTTTTTTTAGAATAAGGTCAATCGTGAAGGTCAAGGTAAGGGGTAAGATCATAGTATGCTCGGAAATATCTTATCACAGGTAATGTATATGTCAAATATGAAAGCCCTGTATCTTCTCAATCAAAAGTTTCTATGAAAAATTATAATTTTTTGAAAAGTAGGTCAAACATCAAGGTCAAGAGGTCAAAGTGTATTTAGAAAGGTCTTTTCACCGGTAATACACATCTTTAATATGAAAAGATTGAAAACCCTATCTCGTCTCATTCAAAAGATACAGTGTATGACCAATTCAAAATAATTTTTTTTTTTAAAGTAGGTCAGGCTTCAAGGTCACTAGGTCAAAAATCATAGTGTACCTAGAAAGGTCTTGTCACAGGTAATACACATGTATAATGTAAAAGCGCTATCTCTTCTCATTCAAAAGATATGACCAAGGTTAGTTTTTTTTTTTGTGAAGGACGGACAGACAAATGAGATTTAATGTCCCCTCGCTTTCGCGAAAGCGAGGGGCAAAAACAAGATGTGCTTGTGAAACACTGATGCCTCTGTATGGTAGTTTATGGCGAGGGTTGTAGTTTCTCAAATGCACGTCAAACTCCGAATGTCAAGGTCGAAGTATCAAAACTGTTGGTACTCAAAGGAAGGTTTGTTACATGGAACATCTGTGAAAATGAAAGCAATATTTATAACTGTTCGAAAGTTATGACCAAGGTTAAAGTTTTTTTTATAAGTTTGGTCCCCTCTTCAAATCTTTAAAGTATTGTTACAATGAAGCGCATTGAAGTGGTAAAATTTTCCGTTTGGGTGAAAAGTTCTGAGTCATGTTTTGAATGTCAATTATAACATAACGACACGCCCATTTCTTTAGAAACGTACAAGAAATATTCCTCGTAATGTTTTAGGACACCCCACTCTTTGCGAAAAGCAACATGAGTTACACCGAAATGGAGCTTTAAAAAAATTAGAAGAAAGAATTAGAGACTCTCCGCTTCTGTAAAACTCAAATTGCAATGAATATGTACATATTTTTTTAACTTATCATGTCTATTGAAGTTACCACAACACATGTTTCAGTCGAACACGTGTTTACTCGGTGTTTATTTAGACCGTCCTTTTGATTGGCTATTATATTTATGGAAAACCTGTTGTACAGGTATTCGAATAAACGAATTGACCGATTTATCCATTTCTAAAGAAATGGGCGTGTCATAAGATGACAATAAACGTTCTAAAGATAGCTCAAAACGTTCCATTCGAACGGAAAATTTTACCACTTCAATGCGCTTCATTGTATTAGCTCTAAAGAACAGGAAAGATGTACCATACGCCTTAATCATAGGGGTATGTTGATCATAACTTTTGAACTGTTATTTATAGTGCATTAGTATTTTCACAGGTATATTTCTTGTTACAAGACCTTTCAGTAGGTTTAAAAAATATTTGACCTTGATCGTAGACTTAGGTCCTCATTTAAAAAAATACCCTTAAACATAACTTTTGAACCGTTAGTATTAGGGATTTCATAGTTCACAGATGTATTCCTTGTAAAAAGACTTTTGACATTGACCTTAGAGTTTGACCCACTTAAATAAACTTTAACCTTGACCATGACTTTTGAACCATTAGTACTAGGGCTTTCATATTTCACAGGTCTATTACTTGACAGACCTTCCATTGGGTACCAACAATTTTTACTTTTTAACCTTGACCTTAGAGTTAAACTTGCATTTAAGAAATTTCATCCTTCGCCATAAGCTGCCATACGGGGGCATTAGTGTTTCACAAACACACCTTGTTACCGAATTGAAATCGTACAGCAATTGAACCCATGGGTCACAATGCTCATACCAAATTGTGAAACTCGGCTGAGAAGCGATTTCATTGTTGTTCTCAATTCTTTTAGCTCATAAAAGATATATGCCTCTTATTTTTAACAATCCAAATTAAACTAATATCTGGTATTCGATATAAGATATCTTAAGCACGCCTTATAAATAAAAGCTTTATAAACCCTGTCTGTTATACATGCTATATGTGAATAAACATGTATATTGTAATGTTTGTTTTCATTGAATAAAGACAAAACTAATCAGTTTCCTTTTTACCATTTACTTGTGTGTCACTTAAAATGATTTTGCTATATTTCTGAGAAACACCATTGACAGAAGGAAGAAAGTAGATAAAAAGATAATTTTGTTGAATTTCCATGAAAAAAAAATGAATTACGGATGGAAAATTTAGCAACAACGGATATTTGATATCAGCAAGAATTGTTTTAAAGATAGCTTCTGAGAAACTGTTGAAATCCATGCAAGGAATTTAAATTGTATAATTTTGGTTTGCTTTGGAGGGGGGGGGGGGGCGAAAGGAATTAATGTAACTATAGAACAGATCTGCTCTAGTCATTAGAAGTAGGAAATTACTAACTAACTTACTAAAATGTTTAGCTTCAGATCTGTAATATTGTTTTATCGATCTCTGCAAACTTTTTTCTTTTTCCAAGTTTAATAAATTTAATGTTATACATGTATTTATGTTTATTAAGATATTAAGTTTGAAAGTAATAGGCGATTAATAAAGACTTTTTCAATGTTTATTAAAAACTTATTATCTCTCTTAATTGATACGTAAATTACAAATATGCAATAAATTTAGAATTAATCATGTAGATATTTGCAAGCACCAAAACATATTTCATCAATAAAGTAGACAATTATCACCTATTTTTTCATGGAAAAAATTCTGGTTTTAGAATACCACCATCGAACACTTATTTATCAGTACAGTTGTTCTTTAATTTTGTCTTCAACTAATATAAAAAAAATAAATTTTAAATTATAGATTGAAACTAAAAATTCAAAACAAGATGGTCCGACTGTTTAATGTTAAAAACTTCAATGCATGTTACTTATTTCATGGTTAAAATAAGCATGTTTCCTTTCCTATGAGACCCTTGGCGTTTCCGGTCCACCTGCAGAAAGTTACATCACGCGCAGGGGGGACCTCAGGCTAACATGACAAAAGTGTCTTATCTTAAAAACGAATAAAAAGAGGAATTAACCTGTTCACATTCTCAACAGCATTTCTAAAACTGGAATGTGTTATCTTTTTCATAAGTGACCATAATGATTTCACACGATGGCATTCTATGAAAACTCAATCGTAATTTAGTAGTTCTTCGAATGCATGTAAATGTTTAATTTTTCTCTCTTTTCTGTTTATCAAGTCCGTTTTCAATCCAAACAATTATCAAACGGCTATTTGCAAACACCAATCTCTGTCATATTCCCAGATATCCGTAATCTTTTATTATCGTAACGAAATCATAATCATATAGACGATATCAGCTGATGAAAGCTTGCAGGTGTTCCACTTTCATATTCTGTCCAAACAAGTCTCAAACCCACTAATGAACCCGGGGGTTGATAGAAAATTGATTAACGAGGCTCGGGGGTGGCAGCCATTTTTAGACTATTTCAATCTCCTTTAAAAGGAGAGCTCCATATAAAGATATAGAAATTGGTCAAATTTTAAAACTAAAATCTTTGAATTTTTTCTTTGTCAAATGATAGTTCACAGCTAAAGATACCGTATCTAAAAAAAATAAGTTAAATCTGGTGGTTAATTTGGGATTAATTTGTTGACCCTCCAGCCTCCTTAAGAACAAAAGGTATCGGAAAGTACTGGGCCGCATCAGTTGTGCAGGTGTGTAATAAGGCCTAGCACATTAGCATGTATATTGATTGATCTAAAACGGGCCGAAACTCGCCAGATTGCTTGTGTCAAATAAGTTGCAATCAAGTCGCGTTTCGTCGTAATGACTATCAAGTGCACTCTCAAGATATATATTATTTATCAAAAATAACATAAGGTGTGCACGGATCTATTTTTCCCTTTTCTTTCTTTTTTTTTCATGGTTGTGAAATGACACCGTTAAACTTCAATCTTTCATGACTTTTTTGTTAAATTGACGCAAAATGCTACAGAGATGAATCAATAAACTAAATAAAAGAAAAAACAACTATTGACTTTGTCTTAGAGGCAAAAAACTATGTTTATGGAAACAACAGAACAAGATTGAGCAATAAAATCAATAGGAAGAAATACATGAATCCGGCCTGATTGAAAGTTGGCATAACTGATGCCCTTTTGACTGGCCATGTCCAAAATGATTGATTTATGCCGCAAAAGAGATACACCAACTCCGAAATATGCATTTGTTTGTCTGGGGGAAATGGGAATCTTACATCAAGCAGAAGTTGATAAAAATAGCCAAACGTCTGTTCTTTACTTCAAAGGCCTTTACTCTTTATCGGCTATAGGTATTGCAGATAGAATTATAACATAAAAGACACATTTTCAAGTCTAAAAACATATTCATGGAACCAATCTGATATCCATATGGCGAAACAGATGTGATCAATATGTCAAATGCCCGAATACCAAGTGCCAAAAGAGATTAGAAAATGGTGGCAAAATATGGATGACACATGGTCTACTTGGGGCTGGTATGCATGGGAAAACTAGCGCACAAGTGGTCATCTGCTGTGTTCGTTGTCGACACGCAATGTGCCGCCCACTGTATCAATACCCCGATTTCACCTGCGCGACATGTGCGTTAGGGTACCCTCCTCGATTGGTCAGCCTCACCTGAAGAAAAGGGCGGCTGTTAGAAAATCGCGGGGCACGACTGCTAATTAGATGTCAGATGTAAGTTTTTCTCATGGAGCGCGATGTTGTCGTAAAAATAATTTCTTCCGCACGCAGATGGTCAGGGCGCGTTAATTTCTCCTGCAGCTGTGACGATCTGAGGTTTTTGCGATAAGATGGCATCATTTTGGCACTGGACACGTGCATTTATGTGGGATTCTGACCACGCCATCGTATACTGCATGCAATCAATAAAATTCACGTCTAATACAATTCCCTTGGGTCGGTGAACTTTCCTTTGATTTTCTTTACCCGAATTGATACAAAACAAAGCCTATGTGAAAAGAAAACAATACGTCTTAGATATTTCATTTGCCTTTAATCGTGACCGTTGTTTGTTTATGTGTGAAATGTACATTTCATTAGGATATGTTTATTTTTCCTTGATCATTGTACACATATTGGATGTTTTCTCAGGTGGGGGCCAACAACAGTGCTTGAAGACCCAGTTCTTGAAGGATAACACATAGCTAGCCACCTGGGGAACAGTAGCATAACCAAGTAAATAAACAAACACATGCTTATTGTATCTAAATTGACATAAACATACAAAAACTATTATTGTTCACGTGCTTTTCTCTCGTGGCACCAAGCTGCCCATTTGATATAGATTTTTAGACTCGATGTCCATTTAATGGCATTTACTTTAGATGTATGATAACTGAGTATTCCATATCTCTTCTATGAAATCATGTAGATAAGTTAATAATACCTATCTTCGTAAGAAATCTGACGGAGTGTCAGGCTCTACCCATATTATAAAAGATTACTCCGATTGATACCCAAAATTTTAGTCAACATCAGATATAATTCATATAATTATATTTTTATGTCGAGAAAAAAATGACAATCTGATCAAATTTGTCTCCACGTTTTTCCTTTTTTCCACTTACAAGTACAAATTACTTTTATCTTTTTCTCATCTCTTCGCCAGGTGTCGATGGTACTAAATCCACAGGCCTCAGGTACAAAATACGTCAGTCTGTCAAAGCAATGCTCTGTCGGACCCAGGGTTATATTGCCTTATAACGGCAGGTACTGAAGATTATACACATGTTCAAGACATGTCAACCCCGCTGGGCTTATTACTAATGCCCCTTGCTCAAGGAAATCGGGACTTTTCCACTTAAACAATTAACAACTGCTATTATAATTTGTTAATGAGGCATGTCCTGATATATTGCATATTGTGATGTAATGAAGTGACAAAACTCGTGATTGTTTTTTGGGGAACAAGTTTTAATATGAATCGTAATAAAATTTTATAAAAATACAACAAGAAAAAATATACATTTGTAAAAAAGAAAGAAAAAAAACTCAAAATAATACAGAATCGGTGGCAATATTTTGTTCTTCCATATACAGGATTATAACAATGAGTTTTTTTTTAAACAAGAGAAAAGTTCTTGATTGGCGTCGCCAAGTTCATGCTTTCTGTCCACTATGTACAGAATTCTGTCCGAGGATTGGTCACTAATTGTCCACTCGGCACGAATCGTAAGAGTAGTGACAAAATAAAATGTAACATATATACAACTGAAGTCCAGCGATAGGGTTGGTACTAAAATGTCACTACTTCACATTAGCTGCATGTTCACCAAGGTTGGGACCGCTTTCATTTTTTCCCGAATTTTTTCCTCCTTTGGTGACCAGCATTTTTCGTCGTGCTTGAAGTTGACCAACTCGGTTTCATTCTTGGAGTTCTCATGCTTTTATTTGTTCATAAGGCTCCGTTCAAATGTGGCAACTCGCATGGAAAATTTGGGGTTCCAATGCTGTAATTAAATTAAAAAGAAAATACTTAATAAAATTTCATAATGAATTCCAAGTGACGTCAGTAATTATCTATTTCTTTCATGGGAACAGGTGGGGGCTGTCCGATATATTAAGGAATCTTAAACTTAAACATTTTCTCGACTGCACCTGTTGATACAGTAGACCCGACACTCGAGAGCTTTTACTTTAGATGGCGCCAGCAAGTCTGAGACACAACTGGGCGAGAATTTTAACTTTATCTTCCCACAAATTTCTCATTTTAACCTCATTGAATATGATAAAGTTTTAATACATATTTAAACATATCATTAGACTTTGGAAAAAAATACTCACCGATTGTTAGTTCACATCCGCAAAGGGAGACACGGGTTTCTCTTTACTTTGAATCGCAGGATTCGTCTTGATCCATTGAGACAGCCATCTAATTTTAATGAGAAAATAGTTTTATTTATTTACATCAAGAAATGAAGTCCCAAATTATCATCAATTATGTTAAACACTGGGAAATGTATGTCGAAATCAATATAATTAACATTATTATAGACTAAGACTGTTCTTACCTGAGTAAAGACCTGAATAGTGTTAGGCTCGGGTTTTTCTGAGAGTGGGGCCCGGTTGACACTAGGTAGAGGCTCGGTTAACACGGCAGGGTTGAAGTCAAGTGCTGTCTCCAAGTCCAAAATATAATCAATCACATGTTGCAACAACTGGGTCTTGGATAACCTCTTGTCTTGTGGCACAGACGGTACTAATTCCTTCAGTTTAGAGAAGCACGCCTGCATTTCTGCGGCACAGTCGTCTACTTTCTTCATCACTTTCATAGAATCCTTCTTCATGCCAAGTTCCACTGGTCTTACACAAGGTTGAGTAATGGCTTTCATGTTTTCTCTGCGAGTTGTTGGTAATATCGATCGGCTTGTTCTATGAACTAGCTCTTTCCTTGCTTAGCTTGCAAATGTTACAACGAGAAATACTTCGTGTATAAATATTCACTTGTAATAACCGTGAGTAGATATTAGCTCCGCCCACTCCAATTTGCCATAGGCTGAACTATTTTCTCAAAGGGGTCATTGTACCGTTATCAACCAATCATTCATCAGCAAGGCCACGCCTACTGAAATCTGTATAGTGTAAAATATTAGATTATTTTCATTGATTTATTGTTTTATCTTTAATTTTTCCCTTTAATCATCGATATAACCTAAAAAGTATAAAATCAGAAAGTTTTATACCATTTTTACTTCAACGATACTAGTTTCAACAGGTAAAAATCGAGCCAGTTTTCAATATAAATATTTTCGCCATCGAGGCGCCGACAGTGTGACGTCACTCATTCTTCTTTCATACTATGTGCTATGGTCTAGGCGCCATCCAGGCGGTCGCTAACGTTTTTGACGTGCCAATCACACACAACTTCAAAGCTGCCGCCCTGAAGTAACTGATAAATTGCATTAAAATTCGTCACCTTCGGCCCCCTGATACTTCACACTCGCACACCTGCGTATTTGCATATAATCATGTACTACAGAGTATTTAGATACGATATAGCTGGCGCCAGAGCTCTGAAAAAGATTAACAAAAATAAATACAGCGTCTAGGAGGGGTATTTAAGTTTATCGTAAATTACTTGTAAAAACAGGTATACTTTAATACAAGGAAAGTTTCTTCCCATGGATCATGACAACGAGAGATTCAACCGAACAGGTGTGCTTGTCCATTATCTAGACAAAGAGAAGACTTTTTGCCTGATGAATTAACCGTCTTGATTCAATATGTTCTCTGTAAAAGGAGTGCAAGAAATTGAGATGAAACACATTTTTTGTTTTGTATGAAAAAGGTACTTTATTTCAAAATTGTTAATTTGTGTTAAATGAGAATCCTGTATATCCAATTTCAAAAATACCACAGAGGCGGTCCTTCCTCAATTTGAGAAATTAACTTTCCTTAATTCACCTGAGAACGAAACTTAAACATCCTTAATCAAATTTCAGCGAAACATACGCAATATTTAATGCACTCCATTGCCACGACTGGAAATTAAAAAGTCACATGTTTCAAACATTGGTGAAAACAGAAATGAAAAACGTAGAATCCACTTAGGCGGTTCTGTTTTTGTTTCAACCAGGTATGTACATTTTTTTGGTAATAATTCCATTTGAGTCGCGTGCCAGGAGTGTGCCGATTGAAATCGACGCGTGCCATTTGTATAAAATTTCAGCAGGGGGTGGGGCTTAGGTACAATAAGGCATTATCAAAAGGAGATCTGACGACATTTCAATGAACAGGAATGTGTTCCGGTCTCGTGTAAGAAAGGTACACAGCCAATCAGGGATGTGAATTCTATCACGTGACTTGCTATCAAGAGGGCCAACGAGTTCATCGTAGTAAAGTTGTAAACTTCCTTTTTGTGTAGAAATGTGCTACTGAAAATTCTTTCTTTAAATTTCATTCTTTTAATATTTAATAAATCATAAGATACAGAAATCATTTTCAAAGTTAAAATTGATAAGTTTTTTTTATTTCTTGGTTTTGTGCTAGTAATTGTTCCACTTCAAAAAATTCAAAGAATAGTAAAAAAAAATAAATCAATTTTTCCTTCGAGTGTTCTCGGAATGAATGAAGTAAAAAAAAATTGACAGGATTATTAATCGAGTTTTAGAGAATTTGAAGAATCGGGCAATAAAAGCAAATTGAAGCGAAATAAACACAAAAAATTAACAAAGATCAACAACAAAACTAATAAAACAATTCTTTCAGTTTAACGTAACGGTAAAACACACATACACATATACATTAAAAACAAAACAAAGAATAACAAATAAACAAACAAAACCAATGTTAATCTTCACAGCTAGAAAAAATAGAATGCCTCAGAACCAGACGCGGTACCGACATAATCTTTGAATTCAATCTATTTCCTGACTTGGATAATCCCGGTCCAGTATTTGGACCGAAGCTTTTAGCACCATCTTACAATAAGCGTTATTTGTTTTGACATCATCTTGTATTGCCGTCCATGGTCGCTCCAGGTGGATTCTCACGGTTGTATTCGTTGGCCAGTCGGTATTGACACGTAGCCATTGTGGTCGCACCTGGGTACATCGAGCACTTGACCGTTCTTTAAGCCCTTTATGTTAAAGGTCCAATACGATTATGTCACTGCTATTCTGCACAGGTGCCCTGGGAGAAGGACAATAGACCGATAATTCCCTCATAAAAGTTACCTCACCAGCGGTCTTTGAATTTCGGAGACAAGCATAAGTAATTAGTTATTGGCGAATTTCTTTTGTACTGTTTTACGATGGGAATAAATGGAGACAATATATTAAAAATTATGCATTTGTACATTTTTAAAACAGAGAATTCTTTTTTTATTTCATGTTAATTATTTCTCAGTATGAAAGGCTCATTAAGTTTGAGCAAAATTTTTGGCATGGAACATTTTCACCTGCACTGAATATGATTTGATTGCCCAATTGACTCATAATAACTGACTGTACGATAGTAATTAGCGAGGTATTTGCATAATAATTATGCAATTCACATGCCATGGAGGATTTCGTGCCATGACCCCCACATCAGTGACGCTAATTGTGGATTTCATTCCTTAATGAAAAGCTTTCAAATCAGATCTACAATAAAGCCAATTAACATACAAGACAATGAATGTCATACGAAATCAACTTATTTAACCATTTCATCAATTTTCCATATAAGATATACTCAAAAGATTTTTTTTCACACATAAGGTGGGAAAAAAGTTTTTAAAAATATATTTACAATTTTTATTCTTTCAAAAATATACATTAATATTTAATTTTAAAAAAGGATACTTTTAAAAAAATTTTCTCAGGGTAATTCGGGGATCTGATATGGGTGAGATAGAGGTCCAGTAATTTTGCCCAGCCGAGTCGGGGGGATGCGCCAGACGGTCTGCATATTTAACACTAGGAATTTTAAACAAAGTCGAGTACTATAATGTCGTACGTGTATCAGGTAACGCAGCGTGTAGTACAAACGATTGCTTCTTCTTATATTTAGTTCGTCCTTTGAAAGTCAATAAGCTAGGTCAATTAAAGTTAAAAATAATGATTTATTGAACATATTCCCAATTGACAACTACGAGACATATAGGCCTCTATAAACAATTGGTATTTGTGTTATATGTTGTTTTCTTTCTTTTCTTTCTTTTTTTTTTTTTACTTTCTTTCTCTTTTCTCTCTCTTTTTGCGCAATTTTCTATGACCCGTTTATTGTTTCAATCAAATAAATGTGAAAAATACTTTAAAAGATTAAAAATGAAAAACAAAGAAAAAAAGAAACCAATGCCACAAAATTAGAGAACTTAATTGCAAATCTTTTATTGGCAAAAAAATTACGAAAAGATAATCTATATAAAGGGTATGTATTTTATTTAGACATCCCGAAGAATTCGGTTTCAAATGACAAATCTAATTGTGGTATATGATAAACAAGTATTCGATTTTTGTGTTGTAACATTTGAAAAGGACAAGAATTTAAAATTCTTCTGCATTTTTGTTCTTTAGCTAAAAGTGCATGTCTGTTTCATATCAAGTTATAACCCTTATAAACTATTCAATCCACCGTAAGAAAAGGGGGGTACTTACTTATGTAACTTTATTACCCATTCCATGTCAAAGTGACTATCATCAAGATACGTTGGATTTATTGGCAGCACCAATTAATTCACGTCATAAAACGGCCATAGGATGGGCAGTATTTACAAACAATCACTGTCTATAGCAATAGTTTCTACATGACAACATTGACCTGTCAAGTTAATTATAGTCATGCACACCTGGTATATACATCCTATCGTACCCAGTCCCTCCGGATGCTGAGTCCATTTGTTGTTGTTGTTTTTACATGTTGACCTAAATATTTTTGGATTAAAATTGAGTACAATATCTAAATATGATTTTCATAAAAATAAGCCTTATTTTTTCCAAATGAAAACGTTTCTTGTAACCCTTTTTCGTAATTAATTTTAAATTTATGTCACATAAAGCTCTCAGACTTCGCATGCTCAGCATACAGAGAGCTTGTGACCCCCCCCCCCCCTTCTTCCCGGCTTCCATCGTTATCGATTACTCCGGAAATACATTTATATAAATTCACAAATACATAAGTACAGTTAGTAATATTTTCTATTGTATAGATCACTTCTTTGAAATTTGAAATATATATGGACCGTGTCTTTACCTTTCCACAATTATTACCAAGCCATTGGCATTCAGTGGTGATTGATTGTTCAAATTTAGCATATGCTGTAAATTTCAGATTCAAACTTTATTCAAGTCCCCTTTATTTTGAAATCCTTGCGGTCGTCAAACAGCTCTTACGCAAAAATAAACATATTATCATAATTTTTATTTATCTATTTTTCTTTAAATTAGCCGTGACAAGTGTGTATAACCTTTCTCAGGAAATTTTGCATTTTAAAATCAATTATCTAAAATACTTCCCTCTTAAATGATAGTTTTAAGGTTAAATGATAAAAAATGGTTTCCATTGATTTTATCATTCATAAAATATTTTTTGGTTATAATTAATCCAATTTTTAAAAATATATACATAGTTTGATTTGTTCATTTTCATTTTGTTTAATTTTTATGGTAGTCACTTTTCGATCTCTAATAAATTTTTTCTTTCGCATTTCAGTGGCGTAGCATCGTTTTTGGAAGTGGGGGGGCCAGGCAGAGAAATTTTTTTTACTTACCTGAAAAAGTTGACAGGCAAAAAAAAA
>PRKT01000805.1:169083-222421 GCA_003671525.1 Saccostrea glomerata
TCCTGTCCATGAGTACCTGTATCAAAGTCTTATCCAAGCAAGCATGTAGGATTTATCATACAGTGTATCTTTAAATGAAAAAAAAGTTTCAGACAAAGTGCAATATTCCTTTGTCAGTTCAATCATATAATTTTTCAACATATGATTATTCGCTAAAATATTCAGCATGGAAGATTAGAGACTTTATATTATATGTAAATGGATAAGTAAGAAGTAAATGATTCAACTGCCAACAATAACAAAAAAAACAAAAACATAACAAAATGTAAACGTATAATACCATTGATTGTCATCTACTTCTGTGGGGGGAGGGGGGATGCATCACAAATGTTGAAATCAATAAAGATATTTTTCAATCGGTATTTAAATTAGTTCTTTTTTAATGTAATTAATTATTACAGCCTAACACTAAAACTCCAGCAAATTACAAACATGTATTTATATATGCATATGCAATCTTGTTTGTACTTGTATATCAACCTTTTTTTCCAAAAAACATCGACAGTTTTAGCCATTTATGGTGATAACCTCCAAAGTTGAAAGTATATATGTTCGATTCATTTGTATACTTTTTGTAAAATACACTTGTATGTTCAAGGGCCAAGTTGAATTTATAAAATGGAGGTTAATTATGATGTAAAGAACCTGTAATAATAATAATAAAAAAAAACATGGCATATCATACCAGGGACATATATATACTTATTTGTATAAAGGTCCCTGATAATATAGATTGAATTAATTATAATGATAGATTTCATTATAATGTGAATTGTACCCCCATCTTGAGTTTAACAAAAACATATGACATGCATGCATGATATATAGCAATATATTCACACTAAAGTGCTTCCAATTTATAAAATCTTTAACCATCGACAATTTAACCTCAGGATGAGTTTATCCAATTTATCGTTAGTTTTCAGGTATCTACAGGTCTGGCATTCTTTTTGCTAACTTTTGAATGCTAATGAGACGATTTTTTTCTTGGACAACTTCTCAAATGTCATCTATTGGGATAATATAATTCTTTACTAGTCGTGAAAACAGCAATTATGGATTTAAAAGTAAATGTCATAAAATGAAAAAAAGTTTCTCGTCACAAATTTAATTTTACAGATAACAGCTGATATCCAGGTGTCTCATCATTTTCTCGAGTCGGTGACACGGATGTTTATTTCGTTTTGACGACTTAACATTAAAGAAATAAAAAAAAAATACAAGCTCATAATTTAAACAGTCCCTTTTGTACAAGTAATGTAAATTTCGCTTGATCATGGTGTATTCAAATTTGTTTTTGATTTCAAACAAAACTTTTACAATAGTTACTGGTGAAAAATTTCCCATCCTTTTCATATTAAAATATGATTAAAACACACAAAGTACATTAAAAAATAAAAGTTCAAAATAATCTTTTCCCCTTCAAATTACACAACACTTTATTAAAACGCGGTAGTACCTATACCCATTTTAATTAATTCACCAATTTCAATAATGCAAACCTCAAAGTGGGATTTTTTAAACAAATATTAATCATGTTTCATCGATTACTGTCGGCTTGATATAATTCTATCCCGACCGTTCTCTCACTAAGTGTATACATATAAAATCTTTTCGCACAGGTGTGATTTTGAACTCCCCTAGTCGACATAGATAGCGTAGTTCGTTTGCAGATGTACTGGCGCTGCGCTAGACAACCTCAGGTGCGCTCCAGCCAAGCTGGCGACAGGCGAATTATACAGCCAAACATTCACACCAGTTATAAATAGTTTAAAGTCGAAACCAAAATAAGACATGTCTGTACCGATTGAATGAAGGAGAGAAAAAAAATATCCTGATATAACTGGTATTTGAGAAAAATTGGCAATTTTTTCTCAACCAATCTTTTTTAAAAGAAGAAAAACATATTTTTTTAAATTCAAATTTTAAAGTTGATTATATTCTATATATACAATCAATATGATAAAAAAAAAAAACATGCCCGAAGAGTGAGAGAGAGACAGAGAGAGAAAGAGATTATAAATTTTCATTCGTTAACTTGAAAAAAAAAATCATAAAATAACAATCCACTTGTTATAAAATTCGAGCTCTGTTCAACATAACAGAATCATTTTAAAACGTTAGAAATGTTTAGGGGTATACATTTTTTAGGAATTCACCAATCAGTGTCTACTCAAACGAAGTTTTAGACAAATAAAAGCCTTGAAATACTCATAAAAAGATAAATATTTTATTTTAATCATAAATTTCTGTTATTTATTTAAACTTAGCATTCTAATTGCGCTGTGCTGAAGATAATAATTTTTATTTTAAGAGAATATGTTATTGTTTATTTACCTCATTAAAGAAACCGGTAATTAAAAACGGCGCCTCACATCCTCATGAAAATTCATTTATTTTAGTTTATGTGCAATAAAACAAACATGTTTTCTGTTAAACATTCATTCGTCATTAAAAAAAAACTGAATAATTATCAAAAATTATTCTAAATAACAAAACCAGATGTATGCGTAAAAATTACATTTAAGAAGAAAAAAGAGAAGGTTAAAAAGAAAAAAAAAATACCGAAAAAAAAATCTAGCAGGTGATAAAAAACATTACGCTTATTAATCAGTTATTTAAATGTTGTTCATTTGAATCTTTGTGTGTATAGTATACATTGAGGCGATAACCCGGTGTTTACACATATTTCTCTATGTAAAAGCCCGACGCCAGGCTGTCTAGCGGGCACCTGTGCCTGTAAAGCAATGTATATAACCACGTGCTAGGACAGACAGGAATTCCTAAGCTCGCTAGACGCTTCAAGGCCTAAGATCATCTATCGTATGGATCCTCTATATATATAACCCCAAGTGTAATACTACGTCTTGAGACTAAAACTTTATTTATTTTAATCATTTATGGATAAATACATCTTTAATGAAAAATTATTCTAAAAAATTCTTAAATTGTTACGCTTTTTTCTATATATCTCAACTGGGTTTGAGGGGGGAAAAGTACCAAAACGCAAGGAAATCAAAATAACAAAGTAGATTTTTTTTTAAAAAAATTCACAAAACGGCAAATTTTTTCTTTCTTGTTATTTTCTTATCAAAACCTGTTATTTCAAAGTACAAAATATCATGAAACAATAATCATGAATTATTGAAAAGATAAACCATAAACATATTAATGTGAGTAAATGAATAGATCATTCTTTATTTTATCAGTTAAATAAAGCACGAATGGTTTACACTCTTAAGTCTAATTAATTTTGATAATGAGAAAATTAATAAGCTCATAAATGGAACGTCAGCCTTTCTCTCTCTCTCCCCGTTGGGGGGTGGGGGTTGTAAAACGTTCTCTATTTCTATTCATGCTGAAAAATATCGATTTTTCATATGCGTGCATTTATATTTGTTCAAAATTGATACTATATATTTTTTTTTAATTTTAGAATCCTTTATTTTTTCATATGGAGGAGTAAATACCTTCAGGAGATGATAGAAATAAAATTACATTTCTCAAGCAAGATGGGTTCTTGAAGTAGAAAATGATATAAATATATATAAATTAGAAAATAATAATTTGTATATAATGTACGAGGGTTGATCCAAAAGTAATGTCACAACTTCGATAAAATTTCTCCTAGTCGACATAAATTAACAAAATTTTACATGATGAAAGCTATATATATTTCAAATCAATCCTGAAAAATTCAAATTAAAATGACTTATACTTTTCAAAATATCGAATTAAACACAGAGTGCGATTATGGTAGTCGCCGCACCTAAATAACGTCATATAACGGATATCCGCCGTCACACACTTTTAAAAATGCCTTCTCATCGTTTTATTAAAAAAATTATATTCACAAAACATTCACATATTTTATTTTCTTTAAGAACAATTGGCACCAATTGTACACTTTATTTATAATTTTATCCTTCATCAAAATTCTTTGAACAATACCGTAAGACAAACTTAAAAGTGTCTCATATCACTCAAACTGCCACTAATCTCTTTTACGACACGTCGACGCCATTGAACGTTTCCACCCGACCTCCTATCTTTCGGCATTTCTGTCCCCAAATGATCATTTATTTACCTATTACCCGCCAAAAATCTCTGAAACCATCTATGAACAATTTAAGTCTCTCGTTGACATTCTTTCCTCTGCGAGTTTGATTTACCATCATAACTGTTTCTACTTGTGATTTCCCAATTTTGAAAGAAAAATACATTACAACTCGTTTCGGTGTTTCACTCCATTTCGACATTTCCTTTCTGCAATACATCAGATATAAACAATACTGTTTATGATGAAAAAAAAACCCAAAGCTGCCATTTAATTTTTAACTAAAGATTATAAAATGTCGTAAATTTTGTCTTTTTAAAATATTGGACGGTTAGACGATTTTTAGATACTTTTTTAAATGTGCTTGTCTTTTTTCATTCTAACAATATTTACTTTAAAACGTGACGTTTAGTTGTGACGCGGCGACACCCCCTATGTTTAATGTTTAAAACATCTATAAAATGAATTCAATTGAACATTATTAAATGAAATTTTCAATTTTGATTAGATTTATGTTTATGCATCTTTTGGTGCATTATATTTGATAATATGACGCTATATATTAAAGATATGGACACAGTGACATTACTTTTGGATCAACCCTCGTACAATAGAAATATTAAAGGGGAAAATAAATCAAGGTTTCTTTCTTTTTTCGATTCCACTTTTATACCTTCAGGAGATGATAGAAATAAAATTATATACTTTCAAGCAAATTAGTGTATTCTTGAAGTAGAAAATATAATTCATTTGTATAGAATTTACAATAGAGACAATATCATTGGGGGTGGGGTGGGTTGGTGGGGGGGGGGGGGGGGTTCAAGGATTCCTTCTTTTTTCAATTCCACTAATTTCTCTATAACCTCATCCAATTTTAGGTGGAAAGTAACTACGGATATAATTATCATTTCATACGAATAAAATATTTATGGTAAACTAATTGTTTTGTATGTACATGCATGCTTCGCATTAGTATTTAAAATGTCGAATTAATTAGCATTAAGTGTTGGTCAACTTTTCAAAAGGAAAACCATTTGTCGCTGACATTACTTAAAACCACTATATTTCTTTTGGAATGAAATTAAACTTTTCTTCATGATATAAACAAAATCGACAATGCGTTGAAAAGAATATATTTTAATAAATGATAAAAATGACATGAAACATATTTTAAAGTCATATAAAAGAATGTATATCATATAAAAAACATATTTTCTTTTACACGAAAATTAACAAATCGATCACGAGAAATAGTAATTTTCTACCTCTTTAAGAATGCCAAGAGCTTGAGAAAATAGTTTTAAATGTGTATTTAGGTTTGACAACATATTTCTAATACATTTGCATTATCGCGATAATGAATGTTTGCAAATGCAGATCAGCACAATTCATTCTAAATGCTCAAATCTTAAATTAAGAACAACCATTCTTTTCATAATGAAATACACATCTGTTTAAGAAAAGAGGAGCGAAAAAAAACTCTTGGTACTTGGAATGCTATTTTGATATTTTTTTCCTTTAAATTGCAAATGCCACAGCAATGAGTGTTGGATTAGAGAAAAAGGAAATGAAAATATTCATTTACAAGAGAAAAAGCCAGGATATGTGTACAGGACACTTTGGAGTGTTTTGGCTGACTTAAGTACGATCTCCGGCGCCAGAGTGTCGGCTCTAGCGACAAGACTCTTACCTTCAGGTGAGAAACGCACGAGAAGCATTAATACGAACAATAGATAAAGCGATTGTGTGGAGACACCTGCGTTTAGGGGATTCAAAGGTACACCCAGTGGCCGGCAATACCCAAAGCTCGATTAGCCGGTTAATGTTTAAAAAACTGACGAATATCCCTACTTATGTTTAATCATAACTTTTAAATCTGGACACTTGTGTATTTGAAGAGCGAATATGTTTTCCTAAATGCTTAAATAGGTAAAATGTTTTGATATAAGAATTATTTAATAAGTTCGTATTTTATTTATCTAACAATGACTGGACTTTAGGAGCAATCTTATTTTCTGTCCCTTTTTAGGGTGAAGGGGGAGGGTAGGGTAGGGGTTATTTAATTTTTATCAAATGACCAGTTGTGGACATAATTTGAACCTTTCTTATATTCTACGAAATGGAATTTGTTCATTTTAAAATTAATATACAAGTAAAAAAAAATTTTAGACAAGCACAAATAAAATGTTGTGAAGACAATTTTTTACGAGAGAGAGAGAGAGAGAGAGAGAGAGAGAGAGAGAGAGAGAGAGAGAGAGAGAGAGAGAGAGAGAGAGCTAAAACCAAAAGAGGAAAGAGGGATAACTCTAAATAAATGAGCGGACGAGATAAATGAACAAAGAAAGATAACTCCAATAATACATGTACCCCATTTAATGATTTAGTTTAAAATATATTTTATTCATTTAATGAAATGGATTGAACAGCAGGCATAAATGCCTATGATCGTTCTCTCCATGGGTCAAGGTACAATCACAAGTACATGAAAACATAGGAAAATGTATGAAAAGAAGATTATAAATGGTACATATTTGGAATTTATGTTGGGGATGGCAGCGAGGGCTTTAATGAAATTAGTATTTATCAATAAAGATAATTAAAATGAATATTCTCAAATAAAAAAAAAATAATTTAATGTATAACTAATTAGATCAATTCCGTTTTAGAGCCTTCTTCATCAAATTATTGTAAAACTTCTTAACAGCAAACAGTGAATTCAGTCATGACGAAATTCCCTCCCTTGCCGTGTTTGTTTACCTGTGCTACAGGTAAATTATGTTTACCAATCGATTTTTCTAGATTTCGCGGTAGAAAATAAAAATGGCGTGTACAGCCGATGAGGAGGCCCATCTTAAACAGACGGCGGAGCAGGGTTTCAGAAGTTCTACCTCCCCCATTCAAAAGCTTCGATATGCCTGCCTGATGCGCGGGGCGAACGGAATCAAAGGTTTAGGCAGGTACTCGCATGCTTTTATTTTTCTGTCTTCTTCGAGCATGAACATGATGAGAGAACTTGACAATAATGTAAAAGTCAAATGCGCATTCAATTGATGGGCTTACAGTCGCTAGACTTAAACAAAATCGAAAAAAATATACATTGATGAGAGAGAGAGAGAGAGAGAGAGAGAGAGAGAGAGAGAGAGAGAGAGAGAGAGAGAGAGAGAGAGAGAGAGAGAGAGAGAGAGAGAGAGAGAGAGAGAGAGAGAGAGAGAGAGAGAGTAAAAATGCGAAGGCATAGGTCATGACAGCTCTCCGACATAAAAGTATGAATTTTATGAGCAACACATAGCTAATAATAATTTCCCTGTAAGCTTTGATATTGCACTTATAATTTAGGCTAATAATTATCAATGAATAAAAATATACCTCAATATTCCATAGAAATTCATAATTGTAATAATTTCCAACATTTGAAACGACCAAGTTTATGTGTTTATATAGAGGAAGAAAATAATGATATATTTTATAGATATAGATTTAATGTAGCTACAGAACTGTAGCTCTCCGAAGAGAGAGAGAGAGGGGGGGGGCAGCTACAGCTACGTTGTCAAATATGTTTATTGCATAAAAAAGTTCTGGTTAATTATTGATACTCGGTTCTGGTTTTATTTTATTATTTGTCCTTGCCTTTTCTTGTACATCCACGATCTGTGCCATCTTGTTTTACAGAAGTTTCCGAATTATGGATGACGACGGAAGCAAGACGTTGGATATCCGTGAATTCCAAGACGGTCTCCGTGACTACGGACTTCGAGAACTGGACGATCAAACAATAAAAGACGTCTTTAAGGAGCTGGACAAAGACGGAAGTGGGAAGCTGAGCTATGACGAGTTCTTAGTGGCTATCAGGGTAACTATATTTGAATTTTTTTTTTAAACCACAATCATTTTTCTTCGAGAAATCGATTTCATTTATATGATATTAATGTCCTTCTCTCAATGCAATTGACTTGGGCCTCAGAAAAAAAGATATATTCACCTCGCCTTTCGGGCTCGGTGAATATCATACTCTCAGGTATGGCACGCCAAATTCACAAAAATGAGATAATCATAGTTTCACAGTCGATAAACTAGGTTTAACGGTTGTAAACTATAGTTTACGGACTGTAAACTATAGTTAACAACGTTAATCTATATTTTACATCTGTAAACCATAGTTAACGCGATAATCTATGTTTCACAGCCGTAAACTATACTTAACACCGAAAACAATCATTTACGATTGCAAAACACAGATTATCTGATAAATACAGTTTCACGATTTGTAAACTATAGTTTACAAACCGTTAACTATAGTTAACAATCTGATAAATATAGTTTCACGATTTGTGAAACTATGATTAACAACTCTTAACTATAGTTTACGATTGTAAACTATAGTTTACAAACGTGAATCCATGTTTATCAACAAAATCTATTGTTAACGTTTTATAACAGACAGATAAACTTAGATTAGCATTCGTAAACTATAGTTAACAACCGTTAAATATAGTTTTACAGATGAAAACTATACTTAACGAATCGTTAACTATACTTAACGAATCGTTAACTATAGTTTACGGTTTGTAAACTATAGTTTACAGTCGATAAACCTAGTTTATCAAATGTGAAACTAGGTTTATCTCATTTTTGTGAATTTGGCTTGCCATACTCAGGTGGTATTAAAATTATCAAATTGACCTTAGAATAGGAATTATTGTGTAATACACCCATTTCTCAAAGTATTAAAGTATGAAATGAAATATTTAGAATATGTATCGATCCCTACAGGGGCCAATGAACAAAACTCGTGAGGAATATGTAAAACAGGCATTCAAGAAGATGGATGCTACCGGTGACGGTCAGATAACAATCGAGGACATCCGAAGGTTATACGACGCCAGTCAACATCCGAAATTTATGAGTGGGGAATGGACAGAGGATCACAAAACAACAACAACAGAGAAAACGACAAATTATATCCCTAATAAGGTAGAGGTGAAGAATAACATTCACTGATCTCTGTTAGATGTTTATTAACAAGATCAATATTTTCAGGTAACCTGGGACGAATTTCTAAACTACTACGCCGGCGTCAGCGCCTCTATTGATGAAGACGGGTATTTCGCCACAATGATGAAGCGCGCCTGGCGACTGTAACAAATAACGGACCCTGGCACCCCTAACACGTTGTTCCGTCCGTATACAGACTGGTGGAGAGCTTCAAGAGTAGACAGATATACATGTATATAATTTATGTATACAGACTATGCAGATCTGAGGACGCAGTCTTTATTATAATCAAAACTTGTTGATCTTTACCTTTTTTATATGTAGTTTATATTAATGTTATATTCAAATAAATATATACATGGTTAACCTTTAGAAAGCCTGAATGTCACATTTGTATTCATTCCCATATAGACTAGATGAAATATTCATACCTTGGAGACTGGGACCAGAATTTCTGTTTTAATTCGGTGTATATTGTTAAAATGTGTGGCATTTTAAAAGAATGCAGTGGTTAAATGGATACCTTCTTTGAATCTAGAAAAAATATGTCCATTTTATCACTACAATCCACACACAGAACTGTACTTTATTCTAATATTATACTTTCATGTAAATTACTTGAATATGATTCGTCGAGAAACATTTGATAAAAAACACTACTACCCGCTGAATAATGAAGCCACGCCCTCCTGCGTAGCAACAGTCAACATTGCTTGACGACGGGTGGTATTACAAAAAATAGCGACTGCGCGGAATTAATGCGCGCACGGTTCACTGTAATATGTACTTGTATAAAACATTCAGTATAATATAATAAATATTGCATGTAGTTGAGTGTAACATTGAAAATTTTCACCCCAAGAAAACCATTGTCAACCGAGGCGCTGAAAATTTTCACCCCAAGAAAACCATTGTCAACCGAGGCGCAGCCTCGGTTGACAATGGTTTTCTTGGGGTGAAAATTTTCAATGTTACACTCAACTACATGCAATATTTATATATACTAATAGAGACCGAAAACACTGGTTACATTTGACCACTGGATAAGTTAACCGTTGGTTAAATTGTATACTCAGTCCAGGATGCTTATCCATATCACAGTTTCTGACAACTCAGTATGCAAGAAATGAAAATGACCCCCCCCCCCCCCCCCCCCAATTGTGATCACAAATTAGGGCAATGGGCATGCTTTTATTAATGTTTCCAACAAACTACAATTGCTTGAACTAGCACCTTAATTTGGATTAAGACTTGACTGAAATAAGTAGAAAATATATTCAGATTCTTATATATAAGTTGGCATTAGAATTAGCCAAAACTTATAAAAAATAATACTCTCCCTACATTGACTATAAGTCCAAGTTTGGAATGTCAGTAATAGTCGACATTGTGGAAAAATATCGATCTCTCTTGCCTTTGTCAACTTGATTTTCTTAATAAGGCATTACCATACATAAGAAAAATGAAAAAAAAAACATGGAGAAGTAAGCATCCCCTGTCCACCAGTGTCAACCGTGTGCTTCTTGTCGTGATTTGACAAGAAAATTCCGTAGATAATTCTATGTGTAAATAATGACAACAATCGGTATGGAAAACGTCAACAAGCAAATGATTTTATGATCGATTGTATTTCTGACAAGGTCATTATTATCGACCATAGAACTTGCAAAGTGGCGACTTTTAAACGAGGCCGTTGATATTTTTGTTACATCAACTTGTTTGTTAATAGCTTGCCTAGTGTAAAAAATGGTCATACGTAGAATAGTAGAGCAGATTCTTGAGCATTGATTCAACTGATAGACGTAAACGGGAAATTGGCGATAGAATAGTTGTGGATATAGTTACGTTTATCAAAAAATGTTCTTGTTAGTTTCCATTCACGTCTATCTCTAGTAAAATATCAAAATATGAAACAGATGTGTCAAATTCCATGATATCTTTTATTTCAAGTTCACTTTAATATATGAGTCGACATAAGATTTGAATTAACTGTTGTTCATTGATAATGTCGTCAATATACATAAATAATATTACTGAAGGCCACAGTATTTTGTTCTTCTCATATTTCTGTTTTTGAATAAAATCTGCTTCATATGAATACAAATATAGACCTGCTAATAACGGAGCACAAATGGTACCCTTAGTAATTACAGATTGTTGGGTTGGGGGACCTGATCTCTAAAAACTTCATAGATATTGTGTCAGTCAGACATTCAAGTGCTTTTAAATACAGGTATCAACTTCAGAGTACTCATGTGTACAATAGGCATTTTTAAATAAAAAACAAAAACAAAAACCCACATTAATTCTGCAAATGTCCTATGACAAGTAATGTAAATTTACGAGTTCCATTTGAATTAAAAAGTAGCTGTAAAAAAGAAAGGACTGTTACTTTGTCGTGGAGAATGGTTGTATATAGTGTTAAAAAGTAGTATGTTTTTAATTGTGTTCCTAATTTTGGCAAAATCGTTATTATTTCATTCTTATTTACTAAGAATCCTCATTACAAGATGAACCAACCCCTACTTACTGTTATAACTAGGACTTCCAATTTTTGTCTTGTCCTTCTAGGACAAGGTAGGCTGAAGGCTCCAGTGAGCTTTTCTGATTTGTCCGTTGTCGTCGTTGCAAACATTTCACATTTTCATCTTCTTCTCAAGAACCACTGAGCCAATTCAAACTTGCCACAAAATATCCTTAGGTGAAGAGATTCAAGTCTGTACAAATAAAGGGCCACGCCTTCTTCCAAGGGGATTATTATGAATTAGTGAAAAAATAATGGCATCTTGTAAAATCATCTCAAGAACCACTGGGCCATGAAAGGTGAACATTATGTGGAAGCATCTAAAGGTAGTGTAGATTCAAGTTTGTTCAAATCATGACACACGGGGGCCGGGGATAGGGCGGGGCCACAATGGCTAATTAAAAGTTTTTCCTTGGAATATATAGAAAAAATCTTTAAAAATCTTTTTCTCCAGAACCATTTGGGACAGGAAACTAATATGGAAGCATCCTTGTAGATTCAATTTTGTTCAAATCATGACCCCTGGAGGTAGGGCGGGACTACAATGGCTGATCAAAGTTTTACAAAGGAATATATTGGAAAAATCTTTTTAAAAATCTTCTCCAGATCCATTTGGACAGGAAAGATGAAACTCATGTGGAAGCATCCTAAGGTAGTGTAGATTCAAGTTTGTTTAAATCACGACCCCTGTGGCTAGGGTGGGGCCACAATGGCTGATCAAAGTTTTACATAGGAATATACCGGAAAAATCGTTTTTTAAATCTTCTTATCAAGATCAGCAAAGCCATGATTGGTGATACATTTGTATTGGAAACATCCTTATAGTTAGAGTTAATTCAAGTTTGTTCATATCATGATCTCTGAGGGTAGTGTAGGGCCATAATGGGCAATCAAAGCTGTACATTGAAATATTGTGAAAAATCTAATTTAGCCTTTGCATGATTGGTGATATTTATAAGGAAACATCCTCAGGTAGTGTAGTTTTTTTAGCCAGTTCAAATCAGAATTCTTGGGGTTAGGGTGGGGAAACAATGTGGGATCAACTTACACTAAAATATCTTTAAATTTTTTTTTTAGAGAACACCAAATCTATGATTATTATTTTTTTTTATATGGAACTAATGGAAGCATCCTCAGAAGGTTTAGATTCAGGTTTGCTCCAATTATGACCCCCGGGTTAAGGTGTGGCCACAATGAAGGATCAAGGTTTTGCATAAGAATATACAGGAAAAAATCTTTTCCTAAACAGAAAAGTCTTGTTTAGTCAAATTGACATCTGCAAGCAGTAAAGATTTAAATTTATTCAAATATTGTCCCAGGGTTGGGGTAGGGGGTTAGTGATGGGTCAAAATGGAGATCAAGTAATATTTTGAAAAAATCTTTTTGAAGTATGGCAAAGTTATACAAGTAATAGAAAATTTAAATCCCCCTCCTCCAACAAGTAAACTTCAATACCGAGCTGTTTATTGGTTTTTTAATTAGCCCATATGCTCAGGTGAACCATGTGGCCCACGGACCTCTTGTTTTTTTTTTTGTGAGTGGGGGGTCTAAGAATGATGCAATTATTTATCATCCCTGTTAAAAACTGAGTATTGATTGTGGGTGATAGACTTAGCCTAGGCCACCGATATTTTGTTTTAAAATGTCATTTTCTAAATTTTCCATTTTTTTCACATAAATTTTAAAGCACATTATGTTTTACAAAACACGGAGCACAAGCTTGTGTTATTTCCTAAAATGAAAGTGTCTTGAAGACAAAATCCCATCAGAAATGCAGATATTGTAAGAATTTTCCCCTTTTACCATCCTTTTTGGTATCTTTTTTTCTGAATCCACACTAAAAGCCAACCTTACATGCTCTAAATGTTTTTAAACTTTACAAGAAAAAAGAAACAAACATTGTAAAGAAAATTTGTGTGTTTATTTGGTTTAAGCACTTGAATAAAAGATGAAATAAATACATAGCATATAAGGGCCAACAAATCTAAGTCATCTAATGTCCAAGTACCCTTGATCATATTATGAAATATTTATAATGGCAGTTGCTTATTTTTCAGGATATTTTGTCCTCGTTTGTATAGTTTATGGAGTTATATAGAATATTAACGGCCTTTTCTTCAAATATAACAGCTGGGAAACATACACTTCTTTTCACACGCGATAGTTGAATATCACAAACCGACAAACGTACATGCACTAATAATGAAATTTTGTCACATCCCCTTCACTCTCCTTTTGATGTTTCATCAAAGTTTTCCACTAATTCTGAAAAAAAATGTAAAAGATTGTCAATGTTTAAACCAACACACTCTTTTTATCATCATTTTCATTTTTATGGAAAAAATACAGTCAAATTTTTGTGTGTTATTCAGAAAGGTATTTTTCAAGAAAACTCTCACAAAGGTAAAAGAGACAATATATTCTCAAAGAAATTGACACTTAAAAATAAAGAAAAAACATGGTTAATCGGCTGATAGAGGACAGTGAACCAAAGTCTCATTTTGAAAACCCCAAAGTTAGAACAGGAAGTAGGGTATACCTGGGACTCCGTCGTCATCTTCATCAATGTCATCTGTGGACTGTTTATTGTCACCGGATGCTGAAAGAAAAAAAATGGAAGTCATCAATACAACTCAGAAATAAAATAAAATAATATATAAAATTTTTGAAACCATTCTTATTCTGTTCTCCTGTCAGTACATGAGTATTTATTAGAAGATAAAATTACCAGCGACTGTTGAGGCCAATTTCTTTAGGCTGCTGAAGCTCTCGGCACCTAGTTGGTTTAAGATTCCTGGTAACATTTCTGCAATCTCTGCAAGAAATAAAAGAGCAAAAGTCCATAAACATGCCAGATTACTCATCAAGCAGAAAACCTTTATTCTTTTTCATTTAGGAGCATAACATTGTCACACTTCTTTTAATCAAACATATAAAAATATAAACCACCAAAATTTTGTAGTTGCTGAGTAAGCCTGCATCCCCCACCAAGACCATTTTTTTCTGAGACAACAAACAATAACAGCAAGCATCTTTGTTATTCATATTAATAGTTACACAACTGTGATGAAGTTGGAGTGAGAATATAAGGTCTGTAATTACGTTTGTTCTCAGCCTGTCCCGTAATGGCAAAAGTATTTGCTGCCAATGAGGCCTGTACTTTTGGATTGTTAAAGTGGATCACAGTACCATCTTCTTTAATCATATTAACCTACATAAAAATAAAACAATTTTTTTTCAATAAAAGGAGACCTAGTTAAACAGTAAAAACATTAGGCTATCTAAATTTAATTTTCTGGTTCACAGGCCAATTTTCTCCAAAACAGATGCAGGAGGGAGGCATTTTATTTATCATTTTATTGGCAATAAAGTAGATGAGGGAGGTATTTTTTAAATTTTAATCTTCGAATTTTCTTTTAAATAAAAATAATTTTTTTTAATCACAGATATACTTTCCATGTCTGATCAAAAGGTTTGCTTTATCCATTGCTTATCAGTGTGTGAACATCGTAAGCAATGTCTTCGAATGTATTTTCAAACAAAGTAGCCAAAATCTCTTTGAAAATGACTACCAGAAGTGATATTTGAATACTAAACTACGAAAAAATAAACACAGAACTTCTTTTTTCCGGATTGGTCCCCGCAATAGAAACTTTTTAATTTTTAATTCATTGAAAATACAATAAAATTGGCAATGCAGCTACCTCAAACAAAAGGTGCGCAGGCCTGACAACCAGAATTTCAATTTTATTTAGCCTTAATAACAATATAAGAAAGTTTTAAAGGTGAATAATTCTTAAGATTCCTAAGCTTCAACATTCAGTATTCTCTTTTCGAAGTATTTAAAATTTTACCTCTTCAATGCCAGGAATGTTGTTCACTGACAGTTTTTTGAGAGAACTCTGTAGTTTTTTGTCGTCTGTTGTGGCGGTTCTGTGTACAACCTTCTTCTTCCTTCTTGCAGTTCCCTATATTGAATTACGACTTTAGGTAAGAAACTGAAGAAAACAGCATTTTATTACCAACATAAACTATCAGCATTGTTTCAGAGAAGTCTACATAATCTGCAGAACTGAAGTCTGTCTGGCTCCATCACGGCTGTCAGTCCTTTTTGGAACAGCGTCCCTTTTAGATTATTATTTTTTTTTCTCACAGTTTGTGAATTGAGAATTTCTAGATAAGTAAATTTGGAATTTAAAGAGGTTTCCCCAATTGGAAAAGGTCCGCTTATCGGACCCACATCAGAGAGACTGACTGCCCTAACTGTGACTATATTAAAGTATACCAACCTTTCCACCTATACGAACTTGTTCTTGCAACTGCTTTAGTTTTTCTGGATTCATCTGCAAAAGAAAACTTAATTTCAAACAACTCAAGACTTTTATATACTGTAGATCACTAAATTTTCGCGACACCTTATTTTCGCGAGATTGTCATTGACTCTTTGAAAGCGAGACATAATTTTCACGAATAGTTTTTATTCCTCTATATAATCGTAAGGAATACTTTTATACGTTAGAATTTAATTTTCGCGAACGCATTGTCTCGCGTAATTACGCAAAAATAAAGTTCTCGCGAATAAAAAGTGATTTACAGTATACATGTAGTCTTTTTTTCAGAACTGACAGACATACATGTTTATATACCTGAGATTTCTTTTCTCTACAGTGAGTACTGTTTAAAGATTTTAGAGATCTTTTGTCCCTGTATACTTTTTTTCTTCTTCTTCAGATTTTTCAAATTTTAAAAAATTATCAAGAATAACAAAGGAATTCATAACTTTAATTTTTTTTTTAAACTATCAAATAATTCATTTCAACTGCCCCTGCCCTTATAAGCCCCCCTCCCCCGACCTTTTTCAATTGTCGGGAAATAAGGGTCCCCTGTGCATTGATTAAATTCCTCTAAAATGGTATCGAAAGTCTGACAAAATTTGAGGAAAGCGAAAATGAAACTTTGTTATTGGGTATTATATGGTACATACAAAAATAACATAATGTAATATTACATTTATTTAAAAAGATAAAGTGCCCCGCCACAGCATGATACGCCCGTCAAATATTGTTCAATAATCATAAATTGGTTAGGATGCAAGAAATCAGGTAGCCAGGGGATGACAAATCCCATTGCCCGACGCCCGGGGCTAGTAAATTTTAGGGTTGGGCAAGTGAAATTTTATCAACCACTTGCCCGTGGGCAAGTGGCTTAATTAATTATCAAAAATCAAATCAATATGTATGCCAATATTCTACTCAGTATTTTTTATATATATTTATAAATACAGTATAAGTTAATGGTAGGGCAGGCAAAAATTCAGGTAGGGCAAGTGAATTTTGACCATGTACTTGCCCTTGGGCAAGTGCCTTTAAAATCTATTTGTCAGCCCTTGGGTAGCCATGATTAACAGATTGACACAGATTTCAATTATCTATTTTCCATTTCTTATTATACATCTCTAAGAGACTTACAGTGTAGGGATTGATTATAATAAATAATACTAGTGAGATATGACTGCAATTTGTAGCAAATATATAAAAATTGAAATATAATTTTTTTTTTCAATTAACACATGTATAATTAGTTTTAATTATATTATACAATACTAATTTAGTTTTAATCATACACTAAAACATCAATTTGATTTAATTTCATTACACCTATTGAAAGATCTTTATCTGGACTAGCCATCAAGAACTCTTAATTAGCACAAGCAACTATGAGGCCATTTCTTTTTGCCCAACTATCAAGAGATAAATTAAGATAACATCTGCATCAGATCTAGAGGTGCTCTGACAATAAACTCATTAATTTCTCTCTAATTTGACATGCAAATTTCTGCTATCAAAATTCTTCTTGACCAGTGCTTGATAATTATGCCCAAAGGACAAACTGAATTCCTCTCAAAGCATAAACATTTGTTACAGATTGCTGTAAAGTATACAATGAAAAAATAAGTTTTTACTTAATTTAACATTTTTTAATAAGGATACAACTATATTTTTACATTTTTTAGGATTATGAAATTTATGAAATTTATTATGAAATTTATGAAATAGAATTTAAAAGAATTAATTTTTAAAAAAAATTCACTATAATTAAAGGTCACAGTGACCTTGAAATAGGCCGCGACACACCTTCTACTTTAGATGTATACTTTTGCCAAGTTTGAAAGCTCTAGGTCTAATAGTTTTCTAGTAATGAGCCGGACAGGATTTTTCCATATTTGGCTATAGCATCTTTATTAAAGGTCAGAGCGACCTACTTTTTGTGCGCGACACACCGTCTACCCAAGAAGTATTAGTTGACAAAGTTTGATAATCCTAGGCCTAATAGTATTTAAGTTATGAACCGGACAGGAATGGACAGATGGGCAGACCGCGGACACGAAGCCTATAACATAATACGTCCCGTCTTAAGACGGGCGTATAATAACTAAGGATAAATCTGAAAGCAGGTGATTGTGGTAAGCTTTATTACCAAATGAAGGACATAACCCTCAAGGAATATGATTTTTAATGGGCAAAGAAATCTTCATGGCTTCCTCACTATCATGCAATAAATGTATAATGTTGCAATAATTCCAGGAACGGTCACATACATGCTTAACATGTAAATGCCATAGTTGCAAGTCTCTGTTATTCATGTCTCTACAGAATTTTTAGATTTCAAAATAGAGAACAAATATATGTAAATCAACAAGAGATTATTAAACTAAAACCGAAATGTTGAAATCCCAATCAATCTTGTAAATCACTGATTGCTTGAAAAAAACTTCAGTGTATCTATAAAATTTAAAATGAACATTATTTGTAATTTAACAAAAATTAAGATGAAAAAATTCTACGCAAAAAATTTCATTTAAATTGAGAAATGGTAATAAGTCACCAATTCATAACTAAACCAATCTCTAAATCACTTTTAACATTTTCATACAAAACATAACTAGTGATGTATGTGTTTGAGTGTAATCTTATAACTTTGCTATAAAAGGCGCAAAAAGGTAAGTGAAAGTAAAGGTCAAGGTAAATAACTATGACTAAATCTAAATGTTAAAGCATTTTATTACAAAGCACTGCACTAAGGACTGAAAGGGCTAATTCTAGCAATGCCAGACAAAAATTTTAAAATGAAAATTTTTAAATTTTCTTGTTGTGGGTGCTTTTTACAGCCTATTTAAAAGTCAAAACAGAAAAAATTAACTTGATACGACAATTTTTAATAAAATGACAGACGTTTTAGTACGGCACCCCTGTGAAATATGAAAAACAGATAAATTACAAAAACCAGCAAAACGCAACCCCACTCAAGTTGACAACTAAAAAAATCAATTTTCTACATTTTATGACTTCTAGGTGATAGATATATGTCTCTACTAATAATTAAGACAAAGAATAAAAATTACTCATCAATTATGGGACAGTCAATACCATGATAAATACGACAATTTCAACAAAGCGTAAAACGAAAAGAAACCAAATTTTAGCTTAAAATCATATTTAAAGTTTCAGCTACTATTTCACAGTAATAATAAGTTTTGTGTTATATTTCAACATGATCAATGTATAGAATGTGCCTTTATATCCATGAAATCTTATTTACATTTTACTTATAGCATATGAGCATGACATAGATAAGTCCAACGAGTTGTATTAATAACATAAGTGTATGAGTTGATTTATAGGGTTTTTTCCCATCTCAATTAAAAGGTAATAAAATTGAGAAGATTTTTTAAGCAATAAATGTTACAGTTACTTATTATTTGAATAACAAAGGAACAGAAAAAAATGTTTATTAACCAAAAATACCACCCCAGTACAACGTTTAAAATCAACATACCGTACCTCGAAATTTTAAGCTTTTTCTCCCAGTTAAAAATGTTTAGCATACTAGCTATATATAATAGCTTACATCCCCTATTCATACATTAAATGAGATTACTGAGCAATTCCAAGTCATTTATAAAATAAAATGGTGGTGTTATTTAAATGAATCTCTGCTGAAAATTGAAACAAAATGATCAAATGCAATCACTCAGAAAGAATGAAAATTAAGAAAACTGTATCCACCATGTTTCAAAGAACTACTAGTTTCAAAGAATTCTGAACAGAATTTTTAATGAAAACTTACCCCAAAAAAATAATCTATAAGTTAGTAAGTCACTAAGTGCCATCTTTAAAGCATTTCAAAATTTTTGGTCTAAAAATTCTTGTACATTATTTTTTTTTTATAAATACATACATAACATACATAAACAAATACATAGAATTACTTACGACAATGTAAACATATTCACATCACTCGTATCTAGGAATTTTGTTTGAGAATTTTTAGATGATCAACTTATTTTAAAGTTTTCAAAAAGATTATTTTCATAGATAGCCTTATTATTTGCATAGTTACGTATATTGTATTTCTTTAGTGGTACTGACGGTCTTTCCTAGCACTGACAGTCGTGATTTTTCTTACAGATAATATTAAAAATATGTCTTCACATGTGTAATACAGCAAAATATACATTGCAATACTTTCTACACATTGTTTGGGGCTTTAAACTTCATTAACGAGTTTAATTTTGCCACGAAGATTTACATACGAATTTCCTCTGACCCATCTTCCGGTTAAGGGAACATGAGATTATCGAATGTTTTCAAGTATATTACGTGGGCATACTTGAATGAAATCTTTTGATATCTGTAGTTTATACAATAAACTTGTGGAATATCATCCCTTTTTTCGCGTATTCGATCGTTAAAGCTGAAAAGGGTAGTTGACAAAAATTCAATTTCGTTTACTAACAATGCCTTATGAGATTTTCCCGGTAAAATGCTGTTATACACTTAGTTCAAGGTCATATTTTTCAGAATATCCACCAATCAAAACATAGGAGAAGGCAGGGAAGGTGTCAAGATGCGTAATATAACATGATGTGCATCGGGGTCGAAATTCCTTGTGTTTACAAAATTATGCGCGCGCAGCGCCACCTATACCGCTGGCATTGCTACTAATTCTCATGAAAGCGGGGGTTGATTTGTTTTTCCTTAACACGGTTACTTCTTGAACACTGTATTTCTGATGACAAATACCTTAAATTAAATGTTATAAAGGGCACAATTCACCCGTTTGCTTATCACTAGGGATTTCATGTTCAACAGGAGGATGCATGTTATTGTCATTCAATTTCACAACGCACACAAAGATTATCTGATCAGATTTACAATTCTCAAACATAAAATACAAATCAGACTTGTTCATTTTACTAAATAAACCGTCACATTGTCTCAAAGTTTCTTATTTTTTACCTTTAATCTTGTGTATAACTGTAGGACCCACGAGGTCTCTAATATGGCCGCCTGAAAAAGGAAGATGACGTAGTAAAATTTTGTGTATAATCTCAAAAAGGATTTCCTCCCCCAAAAGTAATAATGTATTGGTTGTACAGCAGAGTAAATAAAAATAATTTTATATATAAATAAACATTGGTCGTGGATTTATTAAAAATAAACTCAAATAAATGTTAGAATTATTGGTTTAAAGAGTTCTTGTGTTCTACGTCATATTTTCACTTTGCTGAACAAGGCAAATAAGGCGGGAAATATACTCGAGCTCATCATTCTTTGCACGGGATTTCGTTTATAAACCACAGTATGGACACACCCGGCACCAGTTCATCATCAGACAAGGACAGGTGTGTGTCAGTGAATGGATTTATTTGTGTAACTTTAGCATTCACCCACAGTGATTCAACTTTTAATTGGGATATACACTTTACAGATTGCTTCATAAGGAGTAAACAAAGATGCTTTGATATCTCTTGTTTACTTGATTGTAGAATGTTGTCAAACTAGTTTATATAGTAGTGCTAATTCTTTTAACATTTATTTTCGTAAATATATCTCAAGTCATTTAAATACAGACTTGTTTGTTGTCAGTGTTCATTTGCATCAGCAAGAAACCCTTATTTTTAATCATTTTGCATTACTGATTACAGGATGGAAGCCGCAGAGACTGCTGTTGCCATTTTGGCTCAGGGAAAGCGCAACATGGTGTGTGGTGAAATTCCCAATGCCGTCAACCAGTTCCAGGAGGCATGCAAAGTTCTGTTAGTAGAAAATTTATATCCAGCATGAATACCTTGACACCATTCAGCAACTTATTTTAGAGATCAATTTAGACATGATTTTATTGTTTAAATTATTATTACCATCTAATATCTATGATATTACTTGTCCAAAGCATATGTTATTTACCTAAATTCAGTCCAAGAGCATCTGCTCATGGAACCCTTAAACATGAATCTTGTTTGTAATTCTTAGGTAAAGATTTTGATACAACAGTCAAGGTCAAAGTTCATTAATGAACAAGTATTTAGAGTGTGTCCTCTATTGGTCCTGTCATTCTCTTTGAGTAAACTTATGGTTCTGCATTGATTCTTTCCTTTGAAGAGACCTTCAGAGTTAGACACCTCATCACCAAAGGAAAATCTAGTTTATCAAGAATATTAGCTTATTAAGAGTCTTATGGCCGGTTGCGTATATATGGCTCAGATAAGTACAGCTCAGTGGTTGATCCGTGGATCACGTAAGCCGGGTTTAAACCCCAGTTGAGTCGGGTTTACCTGAGTCGCATTTCTGTTGCAGTAGGGCTGGGCAATAATATCGATATTTCAATATATTGCAATACAATGACAAAAAATATCGTATCGCAATACGATTTTGTAATATCGATATATTGGCAATATGCTTAAATTAAGGAATTTTGTCATTAAATATAAAAATGGACTTATTAAAGTTTGTTATTAAGCCTAACAGTACGACAGAAGTTGTTTTGTGGGAACATTTCAGAGAATAACTTTAATGAAATCAACAATTTTTTTGTCAGTGTTGGTTACTTATCATAGCTATGTACATTCTGCATGTAAATTAAAGTAAATATAGTAAGAAAATGCCATTTAAATTAAATTGAAAATATTGCAATACATATCGCAATACAGTTACAAATATCGCAATATATCGCAATACGAAATCTCGGGCCAAAACCCAGCCCTATGTTGCACGCTATAAAACTGAGTAAGGTTTACCTAATCTTGACTTACTTATATAAAATGTTGAAGGGTAATAGGTTTCCTAATGTTACAGCAATTCAAAACAAATTTTAATACTAGTAACTGGTTGAAAATTAAAAGAATATATTTAGAAACAAAGAAATATATTTTTGTTAAATTGTAAATTAAAAATGCCGAAATAAATGCAATACAATTAAAGAACGAGGGCGCTTTTGATTGGCATTCGGCAGGAATCTGGGCGTAATTGAAAAGTGAAAATTTTATCGACATGTCACATGAAATTTTAACATTTTTTTTATTTATCGGGTTCCTGTGCAACAGGAAAGGAAAATATTTTCCCGAAATTGAGCTTTGATTTGCTAAGAAATAACTTGAAAATTGGCCGGATCAGATATTTGGTACAAAATGGTACATTTTTAAACACGTTTTCCTAAAAATTTTCTATCTCTGGGTCTTCTCTCCATCGTTTTGAAACGTTATTTGTGTGTATTTTGATTTAAAGAAACGAATACACTTTTTAAAAAAATGGAGAGAGGACCCAGAGACCATGAAAAATGAACTTTTTCCCAAAAAATCCAAATGCGTTAATATGGTGCTTCTTTGTCCTTTTAAAATCCTCTGTTTATGTGTAGCGGTGATAGCTCAGTAAGTTGGGCTACCTGTTCAGTGCACTAGAGTTCAAAAATTTTTGGTTCGAGCCTGACATCGGGCGTTAATTTTTTTTTCATGCAAACAACCATTTATTTTGTCGGTTTCGTTTTATGTATTGGTGTCATTAAGATTTTAAATTAGATAAATTTTGGTTCAGTTTGGTTCTTGAGTGAAATCACTTCTAATCTTTTGTTCTATAATGTACATGTACACTCATCATGCATCTATGCATTAAATATTTTTAGGTGTTTATTTTTTGTGAAACATTACTATGTTATAGTACCCCTGAGGAAAAACGGGCATAAATGTTACAATTTCACAAGGTCTTTCAAACTAAATTAAAAAAATCTGTGGCCGTGTTTGTAAAATATGACCAGCTATGTTCAGCCAACCAAATCATAGACATTTAAACCATAAATGTTTCGTACAAATGATTCCTGCAGATCAGTCGCCAAATGCGCCCATCTTCTTTAAATCACGGCCTCTTTCATCGAAACTCAAACCATATGGAAATATAAAATCGCAAACAGAATAAAGCTTTTGCAAAAGACTGAAGAGAAGAAAACAGGGATGGGGGTCTTTGGAATAAGTAATATCAAGACACAAAATATAGGTTAAGAATAATGTAATAAAGGAACAATGTATAAATTTATATTTTTATTTTAAATGAAATGAAAAAAACTTATAAGACATTACTTTTGAGAAAACACATATTAGCTATGTTTTCTGGAGAATTTTATACAGCGGCAAAATCATAGAGGAAGAACATGCCCTCCGTCCTATATACATGTACGACCATGTAGATAGCCTGATTAATCAGATAATTGAAAGACTTTTCATCCTTAGGAAATTCGGCATAATTAGAAATTATTGGAATATGTATCATTAGCTGTTGGAAAGTGTAAAATTTTTAATTTGATTAAAATTTGGTATATTAGAAAGTTTACATAAATTTCCTGTTTATGTACATTTATGGGTTTTTTTTTAAAGTATCTTCCAAAACTTTATACTACAGCTACATCAGTGTTAAAACGGCACATTGAACAGCTGTTGAAGAGCAAAAAGAAAAATCCCCATGCAATATGGCCATAAAATTTTTCTTGTAGAATAGCTTTTTTAATACTACAAAATCTATCAATGCAATCAACATTACCATAAAACATTTCTGCAACATCGAAATATTTCAAAATATCAAAATATTCTACCCAAAAATCCATGGAAACGTTATAAAGCTGGGTTTAAACCACCCCTACACCAGGTTCAGAATTTACCGTAATTCTGAGCCGTACTCAGCCAATCCTAACATGCGTGCAACGCGAAAACTTGGATTTAAACCCAGAATCATTGAACGTAGGTTTAAATCTGAGATACGCAACCGGCCATTACAAAATATATATTTATGAAGATTTCTGCCCTCTGATAAGTTAAATGCTGACATGTAAGAAGTTTCGATTTAGATGTTGTAGTGTGGGTTTAACACTAAACCTTTATACTAGACAAATTGAAATCATGATTCCAGAGCAAAAGCATATGGAGAAACAGCTAAGGAATGTGCAGAGGCTTATTTCTACTATGGACAGTCGCTGCTAGATCTGGCCAGAATGGAAACAGGTGTGCTTGGAAATGCTCTGCAAGGAGGTAGGTAGCTTTTGATTTCAATTTTTTTAAGAGTGGCATAAATTTTGACCCACATTGTAGTAATAACACTGCGTACTAGTAATAAGCAGAACTTGTGTGTGGTGGAAGATAATTGAATGCTGCAATTTGAATGTTTGACGTACAGTACTTGAACAAAATTTCTTGAATGGATTGTTCTTGGTTTGTTCCTGTTTGTTAAGCTTTTTGTAAACTCTCTTTAAGTTTTTGATATACATTAAATGTAGGACTTGTACTATGTTAAAGAAATCCAAAGTAAAGGCATATTTCCTAAGGTGGGAATATTAAGAATCCCATGTTGACAGCAAGTTTAATAGCAGTCCATCTTGTCCTTTTCCTTGGGGGATAGGGGGATTGCTGTAACTTGAACAGTGACAAAGCAAAAAATGTTGGAGTTATGTTGCTGAATCTATAGGATTGTGATTTGTAGTTCCTGAGGAAGAAGAAACTGAAGATGATAAAAAACCCACTGAACAGTTTGAATCAGCAGACATAAATGGTGTGTGGCTAAGAAATACAGATACTTGTGTTAGGAATAAAGAAGGCAGTTTTGTTTAACTATTACATTCTGTAATTGCATTTGATTGAAGATTTGTATTTAAAAGTTAAATATCAGATTTATGGGATATTGTTACTCTATTCTGAAAATGCTTATAAGAGCCCGTGTTCCTTGATAGGAGAGGAACGGGAAAAGCTTCGTATGGAAGTTTACGATGCTATGGCAGAAAATGAGGGTTCTAAGGAGGGGGAAAAAGAATGTGATAAAAAGGAAGCTGAGGGCAAGGAGAAAATGGAAACTGATGAGGATAAAAAGAAGTCTGATGGTGAACCGTTGAAAAATGGGACAGTGGAAGGGGAAAAGAAAGAGGAGAAAGGTGTTTATAGTTCACTGTTGATGTTAAAAGATGTTCTGTTGAGCTTTCATGCTTTCTTGTAATGCTTGGGGTTTCTGAGTATGTTTATTTGCATGAGGCAGTGGAATATGTTCTGTTTTGTTTGTGGGTAATCTGCCAGTTGTTTTTGCAAGCTCTAACCTTTTTTCCTAATATGCACTAAAAGAAGTTGCTGCACTTGTTTTACATTGATTTGTTTATTTACATAACTAGAGATTGCATTACTTTATATAAATGTACAGGAAAAATTTTAAAATAGTATTTGCAGTATGAACTGAAAGGAATTGATAATATGCAATTACAATTAAACACAGATATCCCGAATATCATTGATATGTCAAAGCAAATTTAAAGCCCTGTTTGCTTATTTTTAAGTATTTTACCTTGGATATCTCAAAGTATTTTTATAATCCCATCCTTTCTGATATAATCTATTCATTTACAGTTGGCTAACAGCTGATGAATCTTTTAACTTTCAAAATGATTTGATTGAGAACATTTAGCTGAAAAGTTCCAGAATTTAAAACCATTATGGTCTTGGGGGAAAGGGAAATTGGGTTAATTAAAGTACATGAATGAAGGAGAATTTAAATCTAGTTTTATGCTTTAAAAAAAATCATATTTGATGTATATTCTACGTTCAGGTATATGCAATATATAAACACATCAATGAGAATTTTCTGGAAATAATTTGATTAGCATATCTGTAATCAAATACCAAGTTAAAAATTAAGTAAAATATAAATTTAAATTGCACCAAATAAGAGCAAACCCACAATGTAAAATTTAAATTTTAGAACTCATAGGAAGAATTCGACCTCGTCTGAAATAAATTTGCTTAAAACTTGTTTGTTTTTACAGAGGAGGAAGGAGAGGAGGAGGGAGATGAAGAGGAAGGTGAGATGGCAGAAGGTGAGACAGCAGAAGAGGGGGATACAGCTGAGGAGGGAGAGACAGCGGAGGAAGGGGACACAGCGGAGGAGCTGGAGACTGCAGAGGAGTCTCAGGAATCACAGGAGGAGGGAGAGGAGGGCAAGAAGAAAGAGGTAACTGATGGTTGATTGGTTAGTTGTTGAAGTGAGGAGGGGAAGAAGTAAACAATAGTTTTATTGATTAGTCACTGATTGAGGAGGGAAAGGGGATAGGTGGTAATTCATGGTTAAATTACTCAATTGTTGAGGAGGACAAAAGGAAAATGGCAATTGATAATTTATAAGAATAGTTGTTTTTGAGGGGAAGAAAGAGCGAAATGGTAATTGATAGATCAGTTGTTAAGTAGGGGAAGAGGAAAAAGGCAACTAATACTTAAAAAGTCAGTTGATTAGGAGGGAAAGAAAAAAAGGGGAAGTGATGGTTAATTAGTGGGTTTTTGAGGTGGGGAAGAAAAGGTAACTAATGATTGATTTATTATTTCTTGAGGTTAGATTAATCAGCTACTTGTAGCAAGACTGTTATAACTAGGCTCTGTTTCACATACTTATAGGTATTGATTGATATATCATGTATGTTAACATGTATATGTATCTTTACTACAGAATCCCGATGACATATCCAATTTGCAGTTGGCATGGGAAATGTTGGAACTGGCCAAAGTGATCTATTTAAAGTAAGCAGATTTGTTGGAATTCTAAATTTGAATGAGTTCATATGTTAGTTCAGTATCCAGGAGATACTTTCATGTGTGTAAGGTGCTCAGTTATTACCCCATTATGGCATAGCATAAAAGACCTTATGTCATACTACAGACTTGTACTTTTTGAACAATTTAGTAACATTAATGTATAGTAAACTGTGATATATATGTCAGGAGATAATTATTATAGTAAGAGTTGTTTGAATTTATTGGTCTTGATTTCTTGCAGAGATGAAGACAAAAAATCAAAACTGAAGGCTGCAGAGTCCTTCCTGAAATTAGGAGAAGTCAGTTTAGAAACAGGTATAAATCAATAATGTATTTTAAAATCAGTAATTACAAAGAAAATGGCAGTTATCCCAACCACCAATTTCTTGAATACCAGGGATATGTTGAAGCTCGATAGGAACATCATCTTTGTTTTACAATTTTTAAAAAAAATAGTTTTTACAGCCATGTTGAATATATCTCAATGTTTAATTTGAGTCCTGTTGAGTTGGAGATATCAAGGTTTTACAGTAATTGAAAGCTGTAGAATATTGTTACATGTAATATGTTGATTGCACTATGTAATTATTTAAGTGTGTTTACAGTATTTTATAAAGGTTCTTTTGTATTTTTTCCCTTTAGAAAATTATGAGCAAGCAATATCAGATTTCAAAGAATGTCTTAAAATCCAAGAAGCTGAATTAGAACCAGATGACAGACTTTTAGCTGAAACGTATCCTTCACAACTATGAAAGTTCAGAAAAATGCAAACAGTTCATATAGTTTTTCTGATTTTACATGTATGATTAAAAAATATGATTCCATGTATGAAAGTTCAGAATTTCCCAAATAAAAAAAGGGGGAGGGGAGTTAAAGCAATCTTTTACGTTGTGAATTTTTCTTAACTTGCTATCAGTCATTATCAGCTTGGATTAGCACATGGGTTCAACAAACAATATGATGACTCCATAGATCAGTATAGAAAAGCTATTAAAGTTATGGAAGCCAAAATGAGTAAGTACAAATTAAATTGTAAATTAAAAACTTGTAATATTTGTCAATGTTAATGCTTAAAGAAAATCAAGGCCATAGAAATTTAATGAGGGAATAAATTTTTTTCCTTGTAACATTTTTTATCCACTTGCAACAAACAAGTATATTTTGAATTTTGAATGTGCCATCCAGCTGTTGATCAGTCTGTTTTACAACTTGATGAAATTTTTGTAAGAACAGTTTATGTGGGTCTTCTCTGTTGATTTTATAAATGGTTAACAAATTTTGTTTACAGATAAATTAAAGCAAAAGGTTGAGGAAGGAACACAGGGGAAAGGAAAAGGTAATAATTACCACCTAGGATCCTCCGTATCTGTGACACAGAAAGAAAACTTGAATTTTATATTTATTCATACTCTTAAGTTTGTTCAAATATACATTTTTTCATCTGGATATCTCCTTTGTAGAACCATTACCTGCTGATGATCCAATTAAGGCAGCCCAGCAAGAAATCAAAGATCTAGAAGAAATTCTTCCTGACATCAGAAGTAAAGTAAGAAATTCTTAATATGGTAGATTTGTTAAAAGTGTCATTTCTCAATGTATTGATACTGCTACATCACCCCCCCCCCCCCTTTTGAATGTTCAATATAACTTTTTGTGATTATGACTTTCATAGATAGAAGACATGGAGGAAGAAAAGAAGAATATTGATGAACTGAAAACACTAACAAAAGAAACACTGGTAATTATCCTCTTCTTTGGTTATGATAAACTCAGCGCTAATGCGTTATATCGCGACTACCAATGAGTACCTCGCAGTTATCTAACTTACTATCGCTCTTTTGCTGGGGAGTCGAGAAAAGTCTACATTTCTGGGGGCAAATGACATTGTTTTCAGTAGTGACAATCGAATGATTCGAACAATTTAATGCCGAAATCACGATGTTTTGCCAGATGTTGAATTCCAAATAGTAGATTGTCAAATAAGGAAAGTTTAGAATATTTAAATGCTTAAAAATGTGACGATTTTCAAAGAAAATTTAACGAGAAGAGTCCGCTTAATTAAAAATATCGTTAAAAATGTGTCAATTTAGGATTGGCTCCTCTCAAAAATATATTAGGCTGGTTCAGCGATTGTTTAGCGAGGTATTCCACCGGGATTTTTTACTTATCTGTCCTTATAAATGCTACAATGATCGATCTTGCATTGAATTGAAAAGCACATTGCCCCCACCCAACAGACGATTCCTACCTCCTTCGCGAAAGAGTTCCGCTAATTTAAGTAATTGCGATATCAAGTATTAGCAAGATTTAAAACTAAACTTAAACTGAACACATAAATGTACATGTATGCATGAGAGGCAGAATCTCTCTCAATTCCAAAAAGCTCATAATGCTTTTGGTGCCAATCATTTTAAGCACCTTAAATTTAATTTGAAACTTGCATTTATTGCCAGGGGATACTTTCACATATTTTTTTTTCTATCAGTAAATGGCATAAACTTGATAATCACTTTTTCAACATCAAGACACCTTAAAATTTTATGAAAAATGAAATTCTTGTGAATGAAGTGTGTGTTATAGATTTTAAAAGCATATTAAAGGATGTGTTTAAACTTACATTTAAATTTATTTGCAGGCTGCAGCAACAAGTGAACTGAAACCTGCAGAATCAAAAGATTCATCAGAGGTAATGAGTTTTTGTAGATGCTGTATTATGTTGATGAACCATATAAACATTTGATTTGTTCATATACTTTTCATTCGTATTTTTCCTTCATGTTAGCCACAGAAGGCAGCATCAGACATCAGCCATCTTGTCAGAAGAAAGGTAAGTATTTTACTCTTATTTTATTTAAGATTCATTTTTCAAACAAACAAACCTAGTTGTACCTCTTCATAAAATATATGTGTAAATTGATAATGATCCTGTGCATGCTTAGAAAACACAGCAATGATGATTTAGTCTCTTTCGATATTGTGTAGTAAGTTATATTGAAGATTAACTTAAGTTTCTTATCCTAGCATCTGAATTTATGCTCTAGTTATGTAAAATTTGAATATTTGTTGAATTGATGGTACATGTAGTCTTTACATGAACACTTTAAAGTGTTATTCTTTAAAGGCATTATCTTGAGTGTTTTTGAATTTAACTATTGATACTTTGTTGAAAATCAGTTATAGGTGTTTAAATTCCCTTCCATACATGAGTGTGATAATGTTTTACAGAGGAAGCCAGAGGAGGAAAATGCTGAAGCTGACACCAAGAAAACAAGACAGGAGGATGGATCAGGGGACGCTACAACGAAACCGAATGGTACTGCCAATGAAAAATCTGAACCGGTAAATCAGTCCCAAAATTACCATTCAAGTTACTTTACACACTGCATGATTATGTATGCACCAAGCTGGGAGTTTTAAATTCAGTTGTTGATGATGAAATTATGTTCTGCATGGCATTTTTAGCTCACCTGATCTGTGTTTCTGTCATCTATCTGTTGTGTAAGTCTTATGTAAACTTTTCGCATTTTAACTCAAGAACTACATGGCCAATTTCAACTAAACTTGTCACAAAGCATCCTTGGAATTCAAGTTTGTTCAGATTAGGGGCTTTGTCCCCTTACATGGGGAGAAAATTAAGTATTTTCTTTCTGTACTAATGCACCAAGCAGAGGAAACAGTTTGATGAAAATACTGTTGTTCAAGTGTCCCATAGTTCATTCAATTAATGTAATATTTTGCATTATTGTTTGTTTAAATGATTTCATTGCATGGATATTCATTTACATGTACTAACAAATGGGACTATACATTGGATTTACATGTATTTTGTAAACCGTCAAGCTCACTTGGTATAATTATTTTTTGTCTCGCCTGCGACGAATGTCGCGAAGCGAGACATAGCGACCATAGATTCCGTCGTCGTCGTCGTCGGCGTCCAACTTTTGGTTAACCCAAATGTCAAAGTTTTATAAACTGCAATAACTTTCTCAAATTTTATTCAGTCTTCTTGAAATTTGGACACAATATTCAGTATGGATAAAAATTTATATCCCAAGTATGATTTTGAAAAAAAAAATTCAAATTTTTCCGTATTTTTTCCTTAAGTTGGACTTAGTTTTTTCATGATAATTTATGGTGAAGACCTATATTCCAGCAACTATAAGTTATAGGGATATGATAATTAGTCAGTGGATACATCATGGGTAACCACAAACGTCAGTACCAGAATTAGGTCATCTTGACCTACATTTTTCTGCATGAGTGACTTTGGTTAAATTTTTGGTGGAGGTCCATATCTCAGCATCTATAACTTATAATGGCATGATGATTTGTCATTGTACAGGTTATAAGTAACCAACAACATCAGTACCAGAATTAGGTCATTTTGACCTACATTTTTCTGCATGAATGACTTTGGTTAAATTGATAATGGAGGTTCATATTTCAGCAACTATAACTTATAGTGGCATGATAGTTAGTCAGTGGATACATCATGGGTAACCACAAACGCCTGTACCAGAATTAGGTCATCTTGACCTACATTTTTCCGCATGAGTGACTTTGCATAAATTTATGGTGGAGGTCCATATCTCAGCAACTATAACTTATAGTGGCATGATAATTTGTCAGTCTACACATCATGGGTAACCAACAATATCAGTACCATAATTAGGTAATCTTCACCTACATTTTCTGCATGAATGACTTGATACATATACAGTGGATTTGATTTCAAAATGCAAGTTCAAATTATTGCGACTCATAACACGTTGCAATATTCGCAATAATAAAAACATCACAATAATTTGTGAATTTACAGGGTATATGTATATATATATAAATGCCAATATAATCGCCAAGGGATTAGATATTAAGTCAGCTGTTCCATTTCTTTATTATTGTATTTCAGGATTGTTTCCATTCTTTTACAGATATTTTTGTTACACAGTAGGTAAACATCAGTGTTTTCATTTTAAATGATTTAATACCTGGTGGCAAGATGTTCTTAATATTCTCATAATAAATAATTAACATTTCAAGCAAATATTTCACAAGAGAAATTTCACCTTTTCAGGGAAGACAGGAATTGTATTAAATGTTTAATCTTGATTGTGTGCATGTAATGAAGGCATTTTCAACAAGGGTTCTGTGAGAACATTTGTTATCCCTTTAGGGCTCTTCCAGAAAAAAATACCGAGAAGGGTCGAAACTCCATTAAATTTTATAAACCTAAGTGGGGGTGTTTCAATCATTTCTTACTAACCACAGCGACAGCAGGCGAGACACAGGGTTGCGGGCAACCCTTACGAGAACTAGTCTAAACTTAATTAAAAAGTACATCTTGCAATAGATTGGTAATTTAGTGAGAAAGAAAAGTCATTAAAATTCAAAAATGTAATATTTAATGTTTATTTAAAGTACAACTCCTAACAATATTTGTTATACTTTCAGGAAAGTGATGCTAAGAAAAAGGAAGCCATGGATGTTGAACCCCCTAGAGCTGTAGCGTCATAGTCTACCTCCGCATTCTTCATTCTGATTGGTGTTTTATCAGGTCATGACCCAGGATGAATCATCAAGCATCATTATGTACATTTTGTGCAACTTCAAACTGCTAAATTGTGATATTTATTGACATTGTACATACCATTGCATGTTGGAGAAATGTTTATCAAATTAAGAAATGATTCCATTGTTCCAATTTTCACTACACAATAAAGCAGCTATCAAGAAATCTTTTTTTATTATCATGGGAAATGATGGATTGAACTCAGCAAAGCAAAGGCTGTTTTGAGGTGGTCACATTGTCATTTATCTGTCTTCACAAAAATAAGGGGACATTTATATCCCATTTATCCTCTAATTGGAATTGAACCTGTCTTATTTCTCATATGTTAGCTGTGACGAGCTTTCCAATTTTACCATTTAATACCCCGGCAAACAGAGTTAAGATGGTATGTAGGAATCACCTTGTCTGTCTGTCTGCAAACATGTCTGGTCTATATCTTTCTTATGAGAAACATTAGTGAATCTACTACTTCACACAAAGATTGTTCATAACCTTGACCCAAGATCATTTGGGCCTATCTTTTTATGGATAAACTTGTTGAGTTCCCATTTTACACAAAGATTGCTTATGATCTGATGGTTGACCCAAGGTCATTTGGACACAAGTTCAAGGTCACTTAAAGAAAAATTTATTTATGTCTGAAATTTTTTTTTATGCAAACACTTGAATCTACTACAATGAAGCGCATTGAAGTGGTAAAATTTCCCATTTGGACGAAATGTTCTGAGTCATGTTTTGAACGTCAATTATAACATAACGACACGCCCATTTCTTTAGAAACAAGAAAGGAATGTTCGTCGTAATGTTTCAGGACACCACACTTTCCGCTACAAGCAACATGAGTTACACTGAAATTAAGATTTTTGAATAAGAAAGACCTATGTAATGAGTTCCCGATTACGTACGCATTGCAACGAATTTGTACATAATTACGATTTTATCATGTTTATTGGAGTTAGCGTACAATGAAGCGCATTGAAGTGGTAAAATTTTCCGTTTGGATGAAACGTTCTGAGTCATGTTTGGAACGTCAATGATAACATAATGACACGCCCATATTTTCAGAAACGAGAAGGAAATATTCGTCGTAATGTTTTAGGACACCCCATTCTTTGCGAAAAGCAATATAAGTGACACTGAAATGAAGCTTTAAAAAAAAAATAGAAGAGAGAGTAAGAGACTCCCCGCTTCATTGCAACGAATATGTACATATTTTTTAACTTATCATGTCTGTTTAAGTTACCAGAACACATGTTTCGGTCGAACACGTGTTTACTCGGTGTTTATTTAGACCGTCAATTTGATTGGCTATTATATTTATGGAAAACCTGTTCAACAGGTATTCGAATAAACAAATTGACTGTTTTATCCATTTCTAAAGAAATGGGTGTGTCCTAAGATGACAATAAACGTTCTAAAGATAGCTCAAAACGTTCCATTCGAACGGAAAATTTTACCACTTCAATGCGCTTCATTGTATCTCATGTATCCGTCGAACACGTGCTTACTCGGTGTTTATGAAGATCGTTAATTTCATTGGCTATTATATTTACGAAATACCTGTTCTACAGGTATTCGATTGAATCATTTGACCGATTTTTCTTTTCTAAAGAAATGGGCGTGTCTAAAGATAGCTCAAAACGTTCCATCCAAGCAGAAAATTTTACCACTTCAATGCGCTTCATTGTACCTCACACAGATTGCTTATAAATGATATGAGGGTGTGTCATTGGGCAAGTTCAAGTTCACTGAAAGAAAAAGTTAATAATTTGTGTCTGATCAATGTATTTTCTTAAAGATAAACTTTGTGAGTTTAAATTTTATAAAAACATAGTTTATGATAAGAGGGTGTGTCCTGAATTTGACCTAAGGTCATTTGTGTAATTTCAAGGTAACTGAAAGAAAAATTTCATAATTTGTGTCAGGGTTGTATCTCTCTTATAAATGACCTTGGTGGGTTCCTATTTTAAACAAAGATTGCTTATGACCTAAGGGGTTTGTCATGACTTGACCCAAGGTCAATTGTTCAAGTTCACTGACAAAATTCAATTTTAGCTCACCTCAACCAAGTTGGGGAAGCTTATGTGGTACGGTCGGCGTCTCCGGTTAAGGTTAAGTTTTTTGGAGCGGTTTTCTTTTTAAGTACTTCTATGTCCTATATTGATTAGACATGCATGGAAGATGCTTCTAGTGTGTTTCATTGTACCAGTCAAAGTTTCAGATGCTGCAATTTCAACAAAGGAATGACCAGGTTAATGTTTTTGGAACAGGTTAACATTTTTGGTGTAGTTCTCATTTCCAAGTAACTACAAGCCCTATGTTGACCAAACTTGCATGGATGATACATCTAAGGATGCACACTACCAGGCTTGCTTCAGATGCTGAATATGACCTACATTTTCCGCAAATATGTTTGTAGTTTTGTTAAATATTGGTGGTAACTTTAATGAGTGAAGGCAGATGTGCATATTTGACAAGTGCAGTATACCTGTGTCAAGAAGTTTCCATATATGCTCTAATATTTAATCCAGAAGCTTTAACCTTAAAGTTTGACTTTATTTTCCAAAAAGTTTATTGATATAGAGGTCACATTTGACCCACTTTTGCAATATTTTTTGAAACTTTATCCTTGGCCATAATATATGAACCATGGCAATAACTTCAGCAGTTGGTGCTAGGTTTTTAGGTGACCTATTTCTATCCGTTTTCATCCATCGTTGTGAATTGTGCGTTGTGTGTAGTGTGTTAACATTTTAACATTTTCAGCTTCTTCTTTGAAACCACTGAACAAAATTCAACAAAATTGAATATACACCATCTATGGGTGAAGGGGAACAAAAATTGTGAATGTTATGATCCCCTCCCTCCTGGAGATATGTAAAGTTAGCTACTAGTAACTGGCTACTAGTAGCTGGCTACGACAAGTGGTAAAGTTAGCTACTAGTAGCTGGCTACGAGAAGTAAGTAAAGTTGGCTACTAGTAACTGGTTACTAGTAGCTGGCTACGACAAGCAAGTAAAGTTGGCTACTAGTAACTGGCTACTAGTAGCTGGCTACAACAAGCAAGTAAAGTTGGCTACTAGTAACTGGCTACTAGTAACTGACTTGAACATTCTAGTACCCTTTATGTAAAATTATGCTAATTTGGGAGACAAACCTTGATATTCTTGAACAGCTGGATTTTTACATCGCTGATATCAACTGACATTGCTACTTCTATAACATCAACATTTGTCTCCCAAAATTGCATAATTTTAAACAAAAGGTACGAGTAGCTGAGTTTTTTAATAACGATATCTTGGTAACTTTAGTGCCAGATCATGTGGAAAAGCTCAGAGATTGTTTTTATCAACAGTATCAGCGGTGTAAAAATCCAATTACTTCTATAATATCAAGATTTGTCTCCCAAAATAGCATAATTTTGAAATGGCCTGATGGATGAATTTTGAAATCTTTAAAAATCTTCTTAATACTCCTGGACATCAAGCAACCAAACTGTTGGCATAAATGTAATGAGCACTGAGTCCTCTACCAAAGTTGTGAAATTCATGGCGCCAGGGGTTCTAGTGCTAGGGTGGAGCTATTATAGATTATATAGTGAAAATGCATTTTTTTTACCTTTGAAAATCTTCTTCTCTGCTCCTGGGTACTATAGACTAACTAAGTATATAGTTATAATGAGCAAGAGTACCTCTTCCAAAATTGTGATTTTCATGGTCCCTGGGTCAGGGGTTGTGGTGTTAAGGCGGGATGAATAAATTATACAGTGAAAATACATTAATTCGTTGTAAATATTCTTCTCTGCTCCTGGGTATTAAATAGACTAAATAAGTACATAGTTATGATGAGCATGAGTGCTTCTTCCAAAATTGCGAATTTTACGGGCCCAGGGTCAGGGTTGTAGTTTTAGGGTGGGGCTACATAGATTATATAGTGACAATGCATTAATTATTTGAAATTAATCTTCTTTGCTCCTGGGTATTAAATAGACTAGCTAAGTATATAGTTATGATGAGCAAAAGTGTCTCTTTTAAAATTGTGAATTTTATGGCCCCAGGATCAGAGGTTCTGGTGTTAGGGTGGGCTCTATTGATTGAATAGTGAAAATACATGAAATCTTTGAAAAAAATTTTCTCTGCTTCTGGGCATTTAGCGGATAAATTGCCTATATAGTTATGATGAGCAGGTGTATTCCTTATGTCAAGGCTATTCTTTGGGTACCATTATATTTTACCTCATAGATCTTGACCTTGTAGTTTGACCCACTTTCGCAAAATTTTAAGACTTTAACCTTTATTATACTGGTAATTTTAGACAACACGGAGTAGAATCTCCTCGTAGTGTCTGTGTGGATGGTGACAATAACCTTTACGTAGGGCAGCTCACTAACACGGTGAAAGTGTTTAAGTATCTCCAGTAGCTTCTACTCAGAAATACCAACTTGAAAGAACCAAGGAACTTATAACAGTCTATACAACTGTCTGATCTGACTGTTGGTTACCGAAGACTTTCAATCAAATATACATGTATAAAATACTTTTTACTTAAAGTAGATCCATTTCCAGGTTAAATTGGACTTTTAGAAAGGCGTGGCATTCTCGACGTTACATAATTAGCTTCTGAAATTTACACAGCTTTCCTTCACTGTTGAAATATAAGTTATAGCTAGTACATAAGATAGACGTTCGGGCAAATGGCATTTAGTGAATCAGATAACCAATAATGGTGTCTCGTCTGGCAAAGAGATACAACTGAAGTCGTCTCATCGTTGTCAACAATTTAAAGTTCCTAGTGTTATTAATTTCTTAACCAATGAGAATCTACTCACCATTTGACAGACGCTATTTACAGTCGTAGCGCCGAGAATGCCACGTCATACAGAAAGTCTAAACTAACCTGAAAATAGTTCTAATGGTTTTGTCTATTGCAGCACGACTCCAACGTACATCAGCAAATACACATTTACTAGTATTCTTCACTGCCAAAGTTTGCTGTAGCGGGCCTCTAACTTTGAGTTGTTTCTTAAAAATAAGTGAACTACATTTTCTTCTCTTTTTAATGCTGCTATATGCGTGAATCTAGCTTACGTAGCGTCCGAGTTATTGTACAATTTTTTACGTATTGCCAAGTCCATCAAATGTTCTTCAGTCCAAGCCCCTACGTATTGTGCTACATTATATTTCTAGAAGTGGTGTAAATAAAATGTAGATCCTCAAAAACTATAAAGAACTTTTGGAAAATTTTAAAACCACCAAATTTTTCGCAACTCTGCATCAAAACATACGACTTTTCTACACTTTACATCCAATCCTCGTGATAAAACTAGAGGAACTGTGAGCACTGAGCTCACAAAATTAAACCCCATCTCACAAATAATGGCAAAGTCAATATTTTGCTATGGAAAATCCGAAATTATAAGTTTCAAATTAAAAAAGTTAAATGAGGTCTTAGTGGCACTGTGCAACAAAGATTATGTGAAAGTCTCATTAAATTTCATTCAATGGTACAAGAGGAGTTGCAGATAAGAGATCAGAGTTACTTATCTCAGCGAGATGCCGTAGGGACTAAAAATATTGGTCTGGTGTCCCTCGACATCTTAACTCTGTGTCACACAAAGTGTTTCGGGGTTTTTGTCCCAACTTCAACCTTGTTTCAATCAATACAGGCTGAAATGAATTTAGCTGCCCGCTTCAACTTTCTTCTTCGCAGTGGTTAGAGCGTCTGCTCTAGAGTCGCGAAGTAAGGAAGTAAGGAGTCAATCCTTACGTCGCGGGTCGTGGGACGTGGAGACCGGTCCTTCGGATGGGACCGTTTAAACCGAGGTCCCGTGTCGCAGTAGGTGCTGGCACGAAAAAGATCCCTCCAAGCTCAATGGCCCTGAGTGCCGAGTATAGGGCGAAATTCGCAGCTCACCACCGGCAAGTGGTGGTGTCTCCGTATGAGTGAAAAATTCTCGAGAGGGATGTTAAACAATATACAATCAATCAAATTTTTTCTTTGGACTTCTTTTTAAGTCTATATCACTATACGGCTTTCGTTTCTTACCTTTAAAAGATTTAAATCCAACAAAGTGAAAAGTTGTTACGCCACCTGGAACGATGTTTGGAGGGTATATAGTTTTTGTCGTGTCTGTCTGTCTGTCTATTTGTCCGCAAAAAATTTAACTTTCAATTGTTCATAACTTTTGATTTGATAGGACTATGTCACTTTCCTACTTCACAAGTGTGTTCCTTGTGAAAAGACCTTTCTTTTGGTACCATCAAATTTGACCCTTTGACCTTGGAGTTTGACTCACTTTTACTTTTACACAAATTTTTACTTTCCATATCTCTTGAACAGCTAGTAGATACCTGGATATTTACACTTCACATATGTATTCTTTGTGGAAAGACCTTTCATTGGATACCAACAATCTTGACCTTTTGATCTAAACCTTGGAGATTTCCTTACTTATGAAAAAAAATTAACCTTATCCATAACTTTTGAACGCTAAGGGCTAGTGATCTCATACTTGACATATGTAATTCTTGTGAGAAAACCCTTCATTGGCTATCAAAAACTTTGACCCTATGACCTTGGAGTTAAACCAACTTTTAAAAAGGAAACCTTTACCATAACATTTAAAGGGTTAGGAATAGTGCTTTTTTAATACTTTACATATCTAATTTTTGTGACAAGACTTTTGACCCTTTGACCGTAGAGTTTGGTCTACTTACAATTTTTAATCGCGGCCATATTTTTTTCTGTTGAAGGTTAGGGGTATAACTTCCATACTTCATAAAGTAAGTTTGCATTTAAGAAAAGTTTAATCTTCGCTATTTTGCCATACGGGGGCATCAATGTTTCACAAACACATCTTGTTTTTCATATATAGCTTCATGCTATTCGTTTAAACCTCCGAAGCTGAAGCGTTCAGTGTTCCAACACCCTTGGGTTAAGGTCAACTTAAACCCTTGAATTTTTTAGCAATCAATGTACTCAGTATAAGCTTCTAGCGCTTCTCCATTACAAAGTCAAAGTTTCAGAATTGAGAAAACTTGTTTTTTTTTTCAGCCAGTGACCTTGAACTTGCTGGAATGACCTTGGTTCAAGGTCCTGATACACAACATTACCTATTTGAATACTTTATATGGTCCCATCCTACCCACAGGGGTAACGGTTTGAAGAATTTAGAATTTACTCTATCTTAGAACGTTTCCACATAAGTTTCAGCTTTTTTGGCTCTGTAAATTTTGACAAGATTTTCATGCATATATATTTAATTGTAAAACCATTGTGGTCTCATGCACTTACCCCTTGGGACATGGTTTGAACAATTTAGAATCTACACTACCCCAGAAAGCTTCCAAAATTAGTTTCAGCTTTTCAAGCCCTGTGGGTTTAGAGAAAAGTTAAAACATTTTTCCAATGTATTTCAATGTAAAATTTGATTCCCTTTTGTGACCCCATCATATCCCTGGGTGTCAAGATTTGAACAATATTGAATTTACACTAGCTCAGGAGTCCTCCATATCAGGCCCTCTTGATTCTTGAGAAGATATATATAAAGGTTTTCCCTAATTTATTTCAATGTAAAAATTTGATTCCGTATTGTGGCCATACCCGACTCCTGGGGGCATGATTTGAACAATTAGAATTTACACTTTTTATGCATTGGGGGGTATATTGTTTTGTCCTGTCTGTCTCAGTCTGTCTGTTTGTTTGTTTGCAAACTTTAACCTTCGCCATAAATTTTGAATCATGAAAGATAGAGACTTTATATTTGGTATGCATACTCCACTCATTAAGCTCTTTCAAATGACACCAAGGTCAATGGCCTCGGGACCTTGACTGTGACCTATATGCTAAAAATAGGTTTTTATCTGCAAACTTTAACCTTCGCCATAACTTTCGAACTACGAAAGATAGAGACTTCATATTTAGTATGCATACTCCACTATTTAAACTCTTCCAAGTGACACCAAGGTCAATGATCTTGTGACCTTGACCTGTATTGTAAAAGTATTTTTTTTGGTACCTTTGCCATAACTTTCGAACCACAGAAGAAAGAGACTGCATATTTTAGAATGCATACTCCACTATTTAATCTCTTTCAAATGAGACCAAGGTCAATGACCTTGTGACTTTGACTGTGACCTGTATGCTAAAAATAGATTTATGGTACCTTTACCATAACTTTTGAACTATAAGAGATAGAGACTTCATATTTGGTATCCATACTTAACTGATCAAGTTCTTTCAAATGACATCAAGGTCAATGGCCTTGTGACCTTGACTGTGACATAATAAGCTAAAAATAGCCTTTTAAAAATTTTGTTGCCGCCGGGAGCATAGTATTTCACAAACACATCTTGTTTTCATACAAGTTTAAACTTTTCTGGCTCAGAGATTTAATTTATTAGATTCTTTTTTTATTTCAATATAATATCAAAATGTGTTTGTGAAACAAAATATGTTGGTACCTAAAGTAAGATCTTTTCACAAGAAATACAAATGTAAACTAGTGCTATAATTGTAACGGGGACCGTTACAGATGCTCCCCAAATGCTCCCCAACTCCCTTTTGGTGCCATATTCCCTGTAAGCTTCATTAAATGAGACAAACTCTGTGCATTTGAGACTTTAACAACGTTTACCCAGAAGTGTACCAAGTTCATTCAAAATTTAGCATTGCAGTGCACATGTGAATGCATGTGCGTAATGACCATATCATCTTGTCTACACAATCTACTAGTATATACTTTTATATACTAAATATGAAAGTATTTAATCCAAAGGTAATAAAAAATCCGCTTACTCAAGTGTATTTTTGATTCTACTCATTAGACGTGCATGCACGTGCATACATGTACATGAGCACGGTACCATACCTTCTTGTAGAAGTCCATTACATCTATCTATGTTCTAAATCCCACCCCGTCAACCAAGGGAGTTATAGCTATTTAAAGTTTAAGCCAATCAGATTGCAGCACACGTGTATGCACGTGTTTTCATGATAATTGCTACATGTATATACCATATTGTAGGATATCCCAATGCATGGCTATGTTCAAAATTTCAGAGGATTTTGTCAAAAAACAAGAAAGATATTGATACTTTAGTTTCAGCCAATCAGAGGGAAGTGCACGCGAGATCTTGCTATTTTGACCATGTCATAATGTCTATGCTACTAACCTACTAACTTCGTTTGGGGAACATAAATATAAAACCTTAGAGCCACCTGTACAGAGGTTATGACCAATATTAATGTTTTTAAAGGTAGGACAAACTTCGGGGTTATGAAAGCACTGGCCCTTATAGTTCAAAGGTAATGGCCAAGGTTAAAGTTTTTTAAGTACAGAAATCTCCAAGGTCAAAAGGTCAAAGTTGTTGGTACTCAATGAAAGGTCTTTATACAAATAATACATAATTGTATGAAGTATTAAAATCCTGGTGTCTACTGTTCAAAAGATATTGCCAAAGTAAATGTGTAAAAGTGAGTCAAATTCCAAGGTCAAGGTCAAAAATCACATTTGGTGGTACCAAAAGAAAGGTCTTGTCACAAGAAATACACAAGTTTGTGAACTATAACTAAATTAAAAGAAATGGGCAAGGTTCAAGTTTTTGCGGATAAACAGACAGAATGACAGACAGACAGTGACAACAAAAACTATATACCCCTAAAACTTCGTTTATTTGGAAGCATAATAAATTCCCTATGTAGGCCCATCCAACCCTGGAGACCAAGATTCGAACAACTTAGAATATAAACTCCCCTAGGATTCTGTCACAAGTTTCCATCTTTTCTGACCTAGTGGTTCTTGAGATTTTTTAATAACCCCACCCTATTTTTCTTTCTTGATTATTTCACCTTGTAAGAGGTCTTGGTCCTTTCTTATCATAACTTAACAAGAGGCCCATGGGCACACTCACCCACCTGAGCACAGAAATCAGTTTATTATTGAAAAGTTAATTTAAACCCAAAAGTGGTCGTAACCAATTCTTAAGGGGGAGAGGGTATGATTTGAACAAACTTGAATCTTCACTAACTAAGGATGCTTGCAATTATTTCTTTGACTACCTGTGGCTTCTTTATTGTCATTTACATTAAACTTACATTGTAACCCTGCCCTGCCCCCTGGGGTCATGACTTGAACAAACTTCAATCTACACTACTTAAGAATGCTTCCATATTAATATGACTATCATAGCTCTGCCATTTTTGAAGATTTTAAAAGATTTTTTCTTTATATTTTTATGTAAAACTTGGATACCATGTTGTGGTCCCCCCATACCCCCACAGGTCATGACTTGAACAAAAATGGATCTACACTACCTGAGGATGCTTACATATAGATATGATCATTCATATTGAATCTTGAATCTACACTATCTGAGGATGCTTCCCTATAAGTTTCATCTTTCCTGGCACAGTGGTTCTTGAGTAGATTTTTAAAGCATTTTCCTATATATTTCTATGTAATACACTGATTGGCCACTGTGGTTCCGCCCTATTGCGGGGGTCATGATTTGAACAAACTTGAATCTACACTACCTGAGGATGCTTCCATATAAATATGATCATTCATGCCTTTGCTATTCCTGAAAAGAAGATACCGGTATTTAAAGAATTTCCCTATATATTTCTATGTAAAACTTTGATCGACCACTGAGGCCCCGCCCTACCCCCAGGGGTCATGATTTGAAGAAACTTAAATCTAGACTACCTGAGGATGCTTCTCTATAAGTATCACCTTTTCTAGCACAGTGGTTCTTGAGAAAAAGATTTTTAAACATACCACCAAATTTTCACAATTTTCGACTTATATCCCCTTGAATAATAGTAATGCCAAGTTTGTTTGAAATTGGCCCCGTAGTTCTGGAGAAGAAGATGAAAAATGTGAAAATTTCACGACTCCAACAACAACAACGACAACAGTGACAGACAACGGACAAATTTTGATCAGAAAAGCTCACTTGAGCCTTTGACTCAGGTGAGCTAAAAATACCTTCACCCAAGGATATACCACATTTGGTTAAAATTGCCATTGTCCCAGTGGTGATTGAAATGAAGTTGAAGGTGTGAAAAGTTAGATGGATGGACAATGAGCTTTAGCTCAGGTGACCCAAAAATGACCATGTTTGAATGCTGGTATCTTGATCTCAAATCTAAGCTATATGCACATCTCTGATATATGTACATGCACAATTAGTCTGCGAAAAGAAAGTTTCTAGCATGAAAACGGCAATAGTTATCTGGACAAAGGAGTACCTTTCTGGCAGACGCCTCCATAAAATGGCCCTTTAATATACCAATTAACTGAGAACCCAAGTTTTGATACTCAGGCTATGTGAAACTTCAATGTTCTTGAATTTTTATGAAAATGGGTGAGATTGAGCATCTTCAACTATTGATTAAAATATGAGCCCACCCCGCGATCTAAAAATTGTTTCATAGATCAGTTTTCCAAAACAGTTCTTTCATTATCTAGTTAAACATTTTAGATCAGAGGTTGGATGTTATGCAAAAATATTCAAAAACGAATTAAAATTTAGAAATTTTCAAGATTTGAGGTAAATGACGCAATTTATGTCATAATACATGACTAAGAAAAACAAGAGGTACACATCGCTCACCTGAGCACATCAGTTTGGAAAACGCACAAATCAGATCAGAATTGAAAAGTTTACTGAGGGGGTGGGGTGGGGGAGGGGGATTGAATTCTAATACTACTTCAGAATGCTTCCATATCAATTCTGCATATATAACTTTGAACAAGAAAGTTCTTGAGAAAAAAGATTTTTATAGATTTCTTTAACAATTTGTTTGTATATACTAGCTGGTATTACTTTGTATTAATTTGAATTTGACTCTCCATCATTTCCCTCCCTACCCCAAAAGGTATCCATGATTTGAACAAATTTAAATCTTCAATACATGAGGATGCTTACATGTCAATGTGACTTAACACAGCTTTTATGTTATTGAGATTTTTCCCTTTATTTTCCTATGTAAAACTCTGAACCACCATTGAGACCCTTCCCTACCCTTGGAGGTTATGATGTGAACAAATTTAATTCTATATTACCTGAGGATGCTTCCATATAAATATCACTAATATGACTTTGCTATTCTTTAGAAAAAAAGATTTTAAAAAATATATTTTACTGTAAAACTTGGATCCCCTATTGTGGCCCTACCCTATCCCTAAGGGGTTATGATTTGAACAAACAAGAATCTACAGTATCTGAAGATGCTTCCATAAAAATATCACTAATCATGGCTTTGCAGTACTTGTGAAGAAAATTTTTAAAGATTTCCCTCTGTATTCCTATGTAAAACTTTGATCAGTCATTGTGGCCCCACCCTATCCCGGGGTCATTATTTGAACAAACTTGAATGTACAATACCTGAGGATGACAAGATTTGAGTGTCATCTTTCCTGTCCCTATTGATCTTAAGAAATATTTTTCTTGAAAGGAAGTTTTTAAAGATTTTTCCTATATATTCCTATGTAAAACTTTTACCCAAGGATACTTTGTAGCAAGTTTGGTTGAAATTGGTCCAGTGGTTCTTGAGAAGAAGATGAAAATGAGAAAAGTTTACGACAACGACAACGACGACAATGACAGACAACGGACAAATTTTGATCAGAAATTAAAAGTTCACTTGAGCCTTTGGCTCAGGTGAGCTAAAGATGTTAGACTTTTTTTCGGATTGGATTTGTATAGTAACAATTTTTTTTAATTTTTTTTTTTTTTAATTTTATAACAAATTAAGTTGCATATGAAAATAATGATTTTGCATTCATTTCAGCAAAACACTGCTAGACTATTGAAGAGACCATTTGCTAGAAATTGTTTGATAAGATTAATGATGCATTATATATATCATATGAACTGATATTTTACAATGATTTTTAAAATTTTGATCATTTGAGTGTTCATTAAAATAGCACTCCATAGCACGCACATTCAATAATTATGGCACGCCAAATTCATAAAAATGAGATAAACCTAGTTTCACATTTGATAAAAATCGACTGTAAACTATAGTTAAGGATTTGTTAAGTATATTAACGATTCGTTAAGTATAGTTTTCATCTGTAAAACTATATTTAACGGTTGTTAACTATAGTTTACAAATGATAATCTAAGTTTATCTGTCTGTAACAAGCGTTAACAATAGATTTTGTTGATAAACATAGATTCACATTTGTAAACTATAGTTTACAATCGTAAACTATAGTTAAGAGTTGTTAATCATAGTTTCACAAATCGTGAAACTATATTTTCAGATCGTTAACTATAGTTAACAGTTTGTTAACTACAGTTTACAAATCGTGAAACTGTATTTATCAGATAATCTATGTTTTGCAATCGCAAATGATTGTTTTCAGTGTTAAGTATAGTTTACAGTTGTGAAACATAGATTATCATGTTAACTATGATTTACGGATGTAAAATATAGATTAACATTGTTAACTATAGTTTACAGTCCGTAAACTATAGTTTACAAACGGTATATCCTTGGGTGAAGGTATTTTTAGCTCACCTGAGTCAAAGGCTCAAGTGAGCTTTTCTGATCAAAATTTGTCCGTTGTCTGTCACTGTTGTCGTTGTTGTTGTTGGAGTCGTGAAATTTTCACATTTTTCATCTTCTTCTCCAGAACTACGGGGCCAATTTCAAACAAACTTGGTATTACTAGTATTCAAGGGGATATACTGTATACAGGGTTATTTTCGCCCCGTTTAATTTTCGCCCTTTCACACTTGCAAACAATTTTGCCCCGTTTTAAATTCGCCCAATCAAAGTTTTATTAAAGAAATTATACTGTATTATTTCATTTCGCCCCGTTTTAAATTCGCCCAAATGAGGGAAGGGCGAAAGGGGCGAAAATAAAACGGGGGCGAAAATTTCCCTGTATACAGTAAGTCGAAAATTGTGAAAATTTGGTGGTATGTTTAAAAATCTTTTTCTCAAGAACCACTGTGCTAGAAAAGGTGATACTTATAGAGAAGCATCCTCAGGTAGTCTAGATTTAAGTTTCTTCAAATCATGACCCCTGGGGGTAGGGCGGGGCCTCAGTGGTCGATCAAAGTTTTACATAGAAATATATAGGGAAATTCTTTAAATACCGGTATCTTCTTTTCAGGAATAGCAAAGGCATGAATGATCATATTTATATGGAAGCATCCTCAGGTAGTGTAGATTCAAGTTTGTTCAAATCATGACCCCCGCAATAGGGCGGAACCACAGTGGCCAATCAGTGTATTACATAGAAATATATAGGAAAATGCTTTAAAAATCAACTCAAGAACCACTGTGCTAGGAAAGATGAAACTTATAGGGAAGCATCCTCAGATAGTGTAGATTCAAGATTCAATATGAATGATCATATCTATATGTAAGCATCCTCAGGTAGTGTAGATCCAATTTTGTTCAAGTCATGACCTGTGGGGGTAGGGGGGACCACAACATGGTATCCAAGTTTTACATAAAAATATAAAGAAAAAATCTTTTAAAATCTTCAAAAATGGCAGAACTATGATAGTCATATTAATATGGCAGCATTCTTAAGTAGTGTAGATTGAAGTTTGTTCAAGTCATGACCCCAGGGGGCAGGGCAGGGTTACAATGTAAGTTTAATGTAAATGACAATAAAGAAGCCACAGGTAGTCAAAGAAATAATTGCAAGCATCCTTAGTTAGTGAAGATTCAAGTTTGTTCAAATCATACCCTCTCCCCCTTAAGAATTGGTTACGACCACTTTTGGGTTTAAATTAACTTTTCAATAATAAACTGATTTCTGTGCTCAGGTGGGTGAGTGTGCCCATGGGCCTCTTGTTAAGTTATGATAAGAAAGGACCAAGACCTCTTACAAGGTGAAATAATCAAGAAAGAAAAATAGGGTGGGGTTATTAAAAAATCTCAAGAACCACTAAGTCAGAAAAGATGGAAACTTGTGACAGAATCCTAGGGGAGTTTATATTCTAAGTTGTTCGAATCTTGGTCTCCAGGGTTGGATGGGCCTACATAGGGAATTTATTATGCTTCCAAATAAACGAAGTTTTAGGGGTATATAGTTTTTGTTGTCACTGTCTGTCTGTCATTCTGTCTGTTTATCCGCAAAAACTTGAACCTTGCCCATTTCTTTTAATTTAGTTATAGTTCACAAACTTGTGTATTTCTTGTGACAAGACCTTTCTTTTGGTACCACCAAATGTGATTTTTGACCTTGACCTTGGAATTTGACTCACTTTTACACATTTACTTTGGCAATATCTTTTGAACAGTAGACACCAGGATTTTAATACTTCATACAATTATGTATTATTTGTATAAAGACCTTTCATTGAGTACCAACAACTTTGACCTTTTGACCTTGGAGATTTCTGTACTTAAAAAACTTTAACCTTGGCCATTACCTTTGAACTATAAGGGCCAGTGCTTTCATAACCCCGAAGTTTGTCCTACCTTTAAAAACATTAATATTGGTCATAACCTCTGTACAGGTGGCTCTAAGGTTTTATATTTATGTTCCCCAAACGAAGTTAGTAGGTTAGTAGCATAGACATTATGACATGGTCAAAATAGCAAGATCTCACGTGCACTTCCCTCTGATTGGCTGAAACTAAAGTATCAATATCTTTCTTGTTTTTTTGACAAAATCCTCTGCGGGGTATCGTTTAGTGAGTTCATTGCTCACAGTACCTCTAGTTTACATATACTTCCGGTATCTATAATACGGTAGTACAACATCAATGATAGGAACTGAAATTTCCGGATTTTAATTACTTTTTATCTCTCAAACTTTTCTTATGGTCCCTTGAACTTCGAGAGATAGAGAGTCACCTTTATTCAGACATTTGTCTCATAATGTATTTCTTAAGATGCACTTGGAAAAACTTTAAATCTTCCCAAAGGGAAAAGAATTATTGAAAATGTCAAAAAAGTATTACACAGTTTTAGCACAGAACAATATATTACATGTATTTACATTCTGTAGTGTCAATGTAAAGAAAATATCAAATCACAAATTTAATTAGAGTGATAAATTGTTTTAAAAATAGAAAAAAGACTTGAAGAGAAAAAGACAGCTTGATTGTAAAATAATATACATGTATTGACTTTGTCATGTGATATATTTGTAATAGGAGAAATGTGTAGAAATTTTTAGTAATCATATTTTCAGTTGACAGTTTGATCTTTCAGCACTAAAACAATCTTTAAAAATCAGTTCTTCCCAGTGGCTTCATTATTTTGTTGCTTGATAAGTCGTTTTGTGTGTTCACCTCCACATTGAAAACATGCTTATAGTGAATTAGTTGACAAAAACTTTGTGCTTTAGAGGGATGGTTTAAAATCTTTAAATTGATAAAAAATATATATATCATTTCATTTTAACATGGTTCATTATTGGTTTACCAAGAAGTCTGTAAAATAGTGGAGATTCTCAGTCCAAAAGTTCATGTTACCTTTAAACACTTTCTCTTTAATTCTTTTATAGCTATAAGTCCTTTAAAGTAATTTTGAAAACAAGATACTGCAGTAATCTATAAGAACATATCAAATGTGATACCATTTAGTTTAAATAAAAGTAACTGAATTTTTTAGAAATTGTTTTACAAAGTGTGTTTGGTTTTGTTAATCTTACCCTGTTTTTGTTTTCAGATAAGTAATGGCTACGCATCAGAACCTCCTCCAGATTACCAGCAGACAGACTTACCGTACATCCCTCCCCCCGACTACACTCCTCCTTCAAAGCCCCGGGGACAGGCCAATGGAAAAACCGCCCAAATGAACGGCAGGATAACGCCCATCAGTACGTAACGGAATCTTGCCAATTCTGCTACATCTGTGATATAATTTTTTTTGTTAACAAATGTCGTTAATGCGGAGATTACTACAACGTGCCAGTGAGTTTGCCTGTGTTTTAAAGAGATTATTTAATGCCATTTTGTTGTAAATGTTTGTATTTTGTTTTTAAAAGGTATTGTTGATTTGTCTTATATCTCAGTCCCAATTTTAATGCTTCAAATATATGTCTGTCCATCATGTTTTGTTGTCTCCCTTGTAAATGAGATCTGAATTTTTACATTTAAATCATTTTTTATAAAGTTAATCTCTGGTTGTAGACAATCGAATCCAAGTTTTCTACATGATCTGGGGTCATGACACTTCTAGTTTAGTTATGTTTTATATATCTAAAGGCTTGTTTGTTAGTACTTGTACTTTGAATGAAAACCGGTATAGGATGCATATGTTTTTAACTTGTTATCTTTTGCTATTTGCATTTGTTTTTTGTTATAAATTTAAAATCAATATTTATAAAGTTGATATCCACTTTTACTAGTACCAGTATATGCCAAATAGAAAATGATAAGTTGGATTAATTGGAAAGTTTATTAATTTAGTAAATAATGAGACATTGAACTTGTATTACATGTAATGCTGATGTAGATGTTAAGGATACAGATGGATTAATTGGAAAGTTTATTAATTTATTAGATAATGAGACATTGAACTTGTATTACATGTAATGCTGATGTAGACGTTAAGGATACAGATTGATGATTTCACAGCTGTAATACAGTAAAACACTTATAACAACTTGCCAGGGAATGGCGATTTTGCCTCTTGAGAAGTATAATTAGTAATATCTGTGAAGTGTATAATATATATTAATGTCATGGTGACTTAAAATTACTTTGTTGTAAGCATCAGATGGTTAAAATCATGTTCGCTATAACCATGTTTTACTGTATATTCTGAAATTATAAGCAATTCTTGGAAAAGCCTTCCTAAACCTAGCAAGGAAATAGCATTAAAAATTGATTAAGTGCCTGTAAAAGATCAAGATTTTTTGTGTTTGATTACCCTTTTTTAGTTTTTTTAAGATTTTCATATCAGTATTTTGTGCCATATAGTGCTTGTAACAATCCAGTATCAGTAACAGCTTTTATTGAAGAATCTCATAGACTGGTTGTATTTGTTAGCTGGCCCTGTCCTGCCTCAGTATGTCAGCTGATGTTTCCTGCCTAAAGTCAATTTTCTCTCCGTTTGACTGTGTCTTTTGTAAGTTACTTGTCTGGTAGTATTTCATTTGTTCCTTCAGACAAATTTGGCTGACTCTTCACCCTTATATGAAGAGAAAGCACTGTTCGAACCGAGTCAAACGCAAAATTAAAAAGATTTTGTAAGTACTCCATAAAAAGAACTCTCTCCATTTACAGGCCATTCCATTCCCCTTTACCCTTTTGTCCTTTATATTTACTATAAGCAGGAATCTCTGAGATATGACCATCCGCATGACCTATATTTATTTATTGCACAGTGGAGTGAAGCTTATATTAATAAATTATTGTCATTATTCAGTCATGTATCTGCCAGTATGTGTGTTTAATGTATGTTATTATGACATATCAGTGTACTGAAAGTCTGAAATTCTACTTTGAAATATCTCAGGATTTTGTAGGTCTGTGTTGTCTCAGAAGAAATATACATTCAAAGAAATATACATTCCAGCTGGAGATGCACAATAAATGAGATGTATAAGCATTGTTTATTAAAATTAAACATTGTCTTTCATATTATATTGTAGAATGCATATGCTTGTGCTTAGCTTTTGGTCTGGAATGTAATTTTCATTTCCTGTAAGAAGAAATATGAATATTTTTGGTTTAATTTATTGTAATCGGAAGTTTTATAAATGAATGAAAATGTATGTATAATCTTAGTAATGTGAAGTCATATCCTGCCACAGTTTTGTGTAGTAATTCATAGATATCATAGATTACCCCGCCGAAAATTTGTGACCGTGTACATAGCGTAAAATAATACCACGCGGAAAATAGTACTTCCACAGTATATCATGATACCTCCAAATAACATTTATTGGTATACATATACCTGTTTATATTCAATGCTTATAAGAACACTAGAACAAATTGCAGTTTTATGTCTCAGAATTTATAAGGTTGTGAAGAGAGCTATCAGTTTATGTAAAAAAAAACTTTTTTAATTTAAAAGCTTGTATACTGTATGATTTTAGGTGGATGTTGCTGGCATCATGCACTTCTGGGGTCTGTCTATCAACACTGTGTCCTGTATTAACCTTGTCATTGCTATTGGTCTGGCTGTGGATTACTCAGCCCACATCGGTCACTGTTTTATGACATTTGTAGGAGACAGAAATGGTAAGAAAACAATTTCTACCCCACTTTCACATCTGTTTAAGTAATTATAGCATTGCAAGTCATTTACCTTTCAAATCTGTATGTGGTAATGATTTTTAGCTCACCTGAGCTGAAAGCTTTTATGATCACCTATTGTCCTTCATCTGTTAAGCTGTCCATCCTTCTGTAAACTTTTCACATTTTCAAATTCTCAAAAACCTAAGGACCAGTTTTAACCAAAGTTGGTACAAATCATCCTTAGGTGTCAGAAAGGGGGTTTAAATTGCTAAAATGTTACAAGGGGAGATAATCAAGAAAAGACAAAAATGGAATGAGTCTAAGAATGTTCTGAAGAATCACTGGGCAGATATTGTGAAATTTTTGTGGAGGCTTCCAGAGTTTATGTAGATTTTTAAAAATTCAAACCTTGGCCACAGGGGGTATGATGAGGCTACAACTGGGAATTAAAAGTTATACTTTGAAATACATAGGAAAATCTTTTAAAAATATTTTTCTCTAGAAAAGATGAAACTTTTCTGAAAACTTCGAAAGGTTGCTAGTTTAGATTACAGATTGTCCCCTGGGGCTATGGTGGGGCCACAATAGGGAATCAAAATAATACAAGGCCAAAGGGGAAAAAATAATGAAAAACAGCAGAGCAAAAGTACCTCAGGTGAGCATTGTGGCTCATGGGCCTTTTGTTTTAAATAAGAATCATCTGACATTTTGTTAATTAATTTGTTTGCACAGTGAATAAATTCTTTTTGTATAGCTTTGTTAGTCGTCATAATGAATAAAATGTGTTTAATCGTACAAGATACTTGTTATTAACCCCTGCAGAGCGTGTGAGGGCGACATTGGTAGAGATGGGAAACCCGGTCTTCAGTGGAGGTTTCAGCACGTTTCTAGCCTTCATTCTTCTAGCAGCCAGTAAAAGCTACGTTTTCACCACATTTTTCCAGGTAGACAGTCTTCAATTTTCAGTTTCTAATTCAAGCATCACAAGTGAGAAATATGAGAGTATTATTTGTATCACCTTCATAAAATTTGTTATTTTTGGAATGAGATTAATTTTTCCTTGCTAAACTCCATCTGATACACCCAAGGAGATATTAGACAAATGTAAAAAATAATTTAGACCATATTAAACATGTTT
>PRKT01000806.1:5466-28213 GCA_003671525.1 Saccostrea glomerata
TAACTTGGCACACAAGTAGACTACACTAAGATACATAATTCTGTATATCGGTTTTTGATTTCGATGAACGGTGTTGCCGTGGTTACCAAAAATAGAAATTTCTGTGAAATTCTTTCAAAATGCTACTCCTCCTACAGTTTTGGTCTGATTTCAATGTAACTTGGCACACAGGTAGACTACACTAAGATACATAATTCTGTACAGTGGACCTTCAGATATCCGGACGCCAGATATCCGGATACTTCAGTATCCGGACGATTTTTCATCGGAACAAAATTTTAAAATGTTAATCTGTCTTGTTTAACTGGTGATTCAGATATCCGGATGCTTCACATATCCGGACAAATTGACTGGGAACGAAAGCGTCCGGATAAATGAGGGTCCACTGTATATCGGTTTTTGATTTCGATGAACGGTGTTGCCATGGTTACTAAAAATAGAAATTTCTGTTTAATACTCTCAAAATGCTACTACAAATACAGTTTTAGTCTGATTATAATGTAATGTGGTATGCAAGTAGACTACACTAAAACATAAAGAGACTTAATCAAGGATCATTTTTCTATTAATTGCTGTTGAAAAGTTTTAATTCCCAACTGCCTAAGTACTTTTCTCTTCTTTTGCTATAAGTACAAACCAGTAGAGCTTCAGTCTCGACAGAGACTTCTGGTTTTTGTGTCGGACCGACACAATAAGGCTTGTCCATGAAAATGTTATTTTTAGCTCACCTGAGCCGAAGGCTCAAGTGAGCTTTTCTGATCACATTCTGTCCGTCGTCCGTCCGTCTGTCTGTCCGTCTGTAAACTTTTCACATTTTCGACTTTTTCTCAAGAACCACTGGGCCAATTTTGACCAAACTTAGTACCAAGCATCCTTGGGTAAAGGGGAATTTAAATTGTTAAAATGAAGGGACATATCCCCTCGCAAGGGGAGATAATCAAGAAAAGACAAAAATAGGTTTGGGTCATTAAGAAATCTTCTCAAGAACCACTTGGCCAGAAAAGCTGAAACTTATGTGAAAGCATCCTGGGGTAATGTAGATTCTAAATTGTTCAAATTATAACCCCCGGGGATTGGGTGGGGCCACAATGGGGAATCAAAGTTTTACATAGAAATATATAGGAAAAATCTTTGAAAATCTTCTTGTCAAGAACCACTGTGCCAGAAAAGCTGAAACTTATGTGGAAACATCCTAGGGTAGTGTAGATTCTAAATTGTTCAAATTATAACCCCTGGGGATTGGGCGGGGCCACAATGGGGAATCAAAGTTTTACATAGAAATATATAGGAAAAATCTTTGAAAATCTTCTTCTCAAGAACCACTGTGCCAGAAAAGTTGAAACTTAAGTGGAAGCATCTTTGGATAGTGTAGATTCTAAATTGTTCAAATCATAACCCCGGGGATTGGGCGGGGCCACAATGGGGAATCAAAGTTTTACATAGAAATATATAGGAAAAATCTTTGAAAATCTTCTTCTCAAGAACGACTAGCTGTGCCAGAAAAGCTGAATTTATGTGAAAACGTCCTTTGGGTAGTGTAGATTCTAAATTGTTCAAATCATGACCCCCGAGGATTGGGCGGGGCCACAATTGGGAATCAAAGTTTTACATAGAACTATATAAGAAAGATCTTTGAAAAGCTTCTTCTCAAGAACCACTGGGCCAGAAAAGCTGAAACTTATATGGAAGCATCCTGGGATAGTGAAGATTTTAAATTATACAAACCATGACCCCTGGGGGTTGGGCGAGGCCACAATGGGGAATCAAAGTTTTACATAGAAATATATAGGAAACATCTTTGAAAATCTTCTCAAGAACCACTGTGCCAGAAAAGCTGAAACTTATGTGGAAGCATCCTACGATAGTGAAGATTTTAAATTACACAAATCATGACCCCGGGGATTGGGCGGGGCCACAATGTTTTGTGTGACACATGTTCCATCTATGAGTGCTGATCTAACCGCCTTTATGCGTCTTCGGATGCCAGACTTTAAGATGTTGAATAAGGTGGAAAACACTCTGTTTAACCCATCTCCCTGTAACCTCATCAAAAATATCGCTAGTCTTGTTTTAGTGGTCCTTGTCATTATCATTGTCTTAAAGTGGACTGTTTACCAAAGTCAAATCTTATCTTCTCACTGATCGTAAATATATAACAGCTGATCTGAGTAATTGAGTATCTGTTCAATGTTGTAGTTGCTGTAATAAGACTCGCATATTGTCCTTGTTTTAAGAAAACTTCATTTCAGGTTTGACACATTGAAAGTCGGTGTTTGCTTCAAAAAGAAGAACTGTTATGAATTTAGGTTTTTGAGCACCACTTTCGGACATTCTCGCTTGGTTGGACAGTGTATATGGACTTGTCGATAGAGCTGAGTCTGTTCTTCTCGATTTTTATTCAGCAAGACAGAATTCTGATGAAGATTTCACGTCATAAAGTCGAAAACTAGAGGGCATAATATGTAAAGTGCGACAAATTAGACATTGACTTTAGTGAAAGGAATTCAACGCTACACAACATAATGTGGATTTGACTCTACTCTTCATTGAAAGACAAAACTTGCATCCTTGATAAATTAACAAGGGGGAAAAAGTCCAAGGCCAAAGGACGTTCGTGCCACTAGAGGACACCATGATGCGTCAACGCTACTATACAAAATTAAAGAGCGATCCCGGGTATCGCGTCACTATCTTCACAAAGCTTCCCGATCTCCACCAAGTAAAACAGAACATAGTGCTCGTGGAATATCAAGGCACGTTCCAAAACCAGAAGGAGAAACCATACTACCGGACGAATCTACGACTTCTTCGCGAGGCTGCTACGATAACAAAGACCAATCATCAGATGCCAATTAAGACCAGTCACCAAATGATGCTGAACGATTCCATCAATGCACCTAACAAATCAGAGACAAAGTGTACAGAGATCCTAGGAATGACCATAATAACTTCAAAGACAACAACATTGCTGATAAAGTTCTTGCTACAATATCAATGTGCCAGAATGGAGAAACAACGTAAGGAAAGTGAAAGTGACACCAAACAAACCATACAGTTTAATTATGTACTCAAACGAACAACTCGAGACCGTTAAGACCAATTGTTTCGGGACAAAGGGCAGTGTCATTTGGCATCGACCGAACATTTAACCTCTGACATTGTTTCCTTACAACTACATACAAAAACAGACAGATACTTAAGCGAGAGACACTTGAGAGTCTCATTTTCCTGGGCCCAACGTTATTACACTGAGATGGAGAGAAAGATTCGTATTATAAATTTTTGAGCCATATCGACTCCAAGCTTGGTTTTTCAATTGGTCTTTAAATTGGTAAGGACAAGGATGAAGCCATCATAATAGCGATTCAGCACGCATTTGACAACCCAACACACCTGATGTGCACTAAACACTTGAAAGACAATGTTCGATGCTACTTAAAAGACAAGGTGGGATGCAGTACAAACGACAGGGAGTTGTGTCTTCTATATTTGGACAAAATGGTTATATCAATAGTGGTCTCTTTCTCGTACGATTAATAAATTGCTGACCTGGACACTTTTCTCCACAATTTATTACCTTTAATAACTACTTCGAAAGCTTTTTAAAACCATTACTGAAAATACATATGTATCTACCACTTCAACATGGAATTATCAACGAACAATGGACCAACAATAAGATAGAAAACGTTTACAAGGACTTAAGCAATTCCACCATTAATGCAGACAAAAAGCATGTGTATATACAAAAAAATGAACCTAAACAGATTATGCAATCAAGCCTAAAGGAAACTAAAATAATTTCTTGAATCAGACGACTGATACCCATGTGGGTTTCAGTAAATTTGCTTCTTTAAGGCCAAAATCAGTGAAAACTATAGGGAAAACATCTTTAATAACTGTCTTTGTATATACATTGAATTGAAAGTGAAATCAATTAGAAACGCAGTTTTTTTTTTTTAAAAAGGGATCAAAATAATATCTATGTGGTTTTTGGAGACCAGGTATTCCAACAATCTATTGGAATTCCCATGGGTAAAATTGCACTCCGTTATTAGCAGACTTATTTTTATATTCATATGAAGCAGAATTTATGCAGAATCTTTTACGTGAAAAGAAGAAAACACTTGCTGTGAGTAGTATAAACCGTCTGGATGGCCGGGTCAACTGAGTGCACTTTTGGGGCTGGGGGGGATAGCCGGGTCAACAAAGTGCAGCCCCTGTGGGTGATAGCCGGGTCAAGGGAGTGCAGCCCCTGTGGGGGATAGGTGGGTCAAGAGAGTGCAGCCCCTGTGGGGGATAGCCGGGTCAATTCAGTACATATGTTACATCATCTTTTTATATCTATTGCATTATCTTTTTTATACTTATTGCATCATCTTTTTTTATATTTCTTGCATCATCTTTTTGATATCTATTGCATCATCTTAATATTCCTGTTGCATCATCTTTTTTATACCTGTTGCATCACCCTATTATACCTGTTGCATCATCTTATTATACCTGTTGCATCATCTTTCAAACTGGATTTCCTAAAAACTTTAACAAATAACACACAAGACCAAAACAAAAGAACACAGCAATTTTATTCAAGTGAAAAAATACATCAATTTACTTTTTTCTTCTTCTGTGCTTTTTCTGTCATCAGGGATAGTTTCCTCTTGTGAGTAGTACTGGGGCCTGCAATCTCTCTGTTGTCTTCCTTTTTCTTTTTTTTTTTTTGTTTCCTTTCACTAAAGGTTTGGTCTGGTGGGTCCCTGAAATCTTGGGTTCTTGAGGCTTTTTGTCTAGTTTTTCTACTTCTTTCACTAACTGGTCTGTCTTCCTTCCTAGTTGGCCAATCTTTTGTATCACTTCTTTTCTAAAATCGCCCATATCATTATGAATTTTCTGCATGATAATGCTCATTTGATTTAAGATACTGCACATCAAACTCCTGTCATCTACGTCCATACGATCCTGTGTTTCTGTTACTTTCTCTGTTGTATTTTCCTCTGTCATATTTTACGTGTGTCTAATTCAGAATGCTAACGAAGAAAGAACTTCAATGTCAAGCGCTGGTTTATATACCTTTACTGTTGCATCATCTTTTTTATACCTGTTGCATCATCTTATTATACCTGTTGCATCATCTTATTATACCTGTTGCATCATCTTATTATACCTGTTGTATCATCTTATTATACCTGTTGCATCATCTGTAAGGACCGTGTGCAAAAAATTAGGGCCCTGTGCAAAAATAGGTTGGACTTACCTTTAATCCTACAGTGTACGATTTTGTACAAAGTCTAGTCAGCTAGCTTACCTATGCATTATAACGTCATACACTTGTAAAATTAAAGTTTCATGTTCACTTTTGTTCCTAAGAAGTGAACTTACATTTTCAGAAAATGTAGGACAATCTCTTGTTTTTTCGCTCTTTTACTATGATGATTTTTCTGCTGTGAACCTTTTCTTGTTTAAAGCTCAATTTCTCTATGACCGCTGAAGTAAACATCCTGATCAGTGATGCATTTTTTCCATGTGAATGTTGAGACCGCGTTCATTTTTGAAATCTTTCTGACAGACATATTCCATAGATAAGTTTGTCTCATTTTTGTTTACATTTCCTGTGAAGGTCATCTTTGCATTTAATCATAATTATCATATGTAAAGTTCTGTTTTGAATGTAACTACTGTATTTCATATGATTTACAGTTGTATAACCTGCAAGTAACTCAGAGTGCATTTAATATTTCTATGATGGGTCATTCTATAATTTAATTTAAATCAGGAAAATGTTCACTAAATTTTAATAAAATACATGGTATCTTTTACATTTCTGTACCTTTTGTCTCTAAATTATTGCTTTACTTAAATTATAAAGTGAGGTTAATTGTGTATCACTGTATTGTATGATTTTTTCAGGATCAGCTGAGATGTTATTTCACTGGATTATTTAATGGATATACTTATTGGCCATATAGTTTGATATCTCTGGTAAGTTTGTCTTGTTTTTTTAAATTGTTTACATTTCCTATGAAGGTCATCTTTGCATTTAAGTATAATTATATGGTTAATTTAATTACTGTGTAATACTTATGTGATCTGTTGTCTCTAACTTAAATTCATATAAACACACCCTTATTTAACCTAAAATATATTAACACATGATTAAGGGATCTTCAGAATATTAATAAGTCCTTTTGTATAAATTATTATATAATTTTATAATTCATTATGTATGTTACCCATTAAATTCAGACTTACTAAATGGTAATCAAAGAGTTAATAATTAGGAATCTAATAAGAGAAAAGGAGGAATTTACAAAAGATTAATTTTAAGTCATTTACTTATTGTTTTGATTCTAAATAAGTGTGATATATTGCATACATATAATTTCATTTTCACTTTTGTTTCTTGGTAATGAGCTTTTCAAAAGAAACAAAAAATGAAGGACTACATGTTGTACTGTGATGATGCTAACAAACTGTATTTTTCTGTATGCAGTACTGCAGTCTTTAACGATCTTTTTTTTCTGACAACTGTTTTCTCTTATCATCTATAAACTTGACTTCTTCTTCTCTAGTCAAAGGTCTTTCAGGGTAATCCAAGTAATTCTTACCCTCTTTTGGTAATAAATGGTTATATTCTTCATTTGCTTCCTCTGCAATCAAGGGTCTTTCTATGTAATCTCTGACAAAATTAGGTACACCCTTTTCTGGACATAATTGGTTATATTCTTCTTGAGAAATGATCTCAATAGTGCCATCTTTTTTAAATTTTAACTGGTATACCTCTGTCTACATCTTTCTCTGAAAGAATTCTCTCTCCACACTGAATTTTACTCATTCTTTTACTCTTTTCTTTACTGAAGGTGTTACCTATGGTTGATATGAAAAGTCAAAATCTGATATTACACCTTGTATTTATACCCTTTTTGTCTATATTTAGAATTCCATCAAGCTTATATTACATTAAAAAAATTTTAACTAAGACATTATTTTTTATTTTCCAGGATATTCTAGTGAGGGCTTGTGGAAATGATCTATGTCTACTATCAGAATGGTCAAAGACTAACAGAATATCCTCTCTTGGAACACTGAAACAAGAAAATCCAACAGGAGGTTGAGGGAGGATTTAAGAAGCACATAGATAAATATGATTTCCAACCAATTTAACCACTGTCAGACCCTGACTATGGATAAGATGTAGCCATTTATCAGACTGAGATCTAGTCAAATCAAGTATTGAAAATATGAAAATATGATTTTCTGATAGCATGAGCTCTTTTAAAGCTAATTCTCACTGACCTCAAAGTATGTGAATGTGACTTTTATTTTTACCAATTCATATTGAAGACTGTTGTTATGTATGGGAATTACACATTAAAACCTTGTATTTTTCATCTAATTCTTACAACCCCCTAGAAATTAACACAGATATCCAGATGCTGGATTTAATGTTATTATTTAACTTTCCTGGAATTTTAAAATTTAAAATTTATTTTGTTTGTGTATGTATCATGTTTAATTTTTGAATTTAAAATTGGTCTCAATAAGACCCCCAATAAAGATGCAAGTGTCCCATAATCTTTGTTTTAATAATATCTTGAATATCTTTATCATACCATATTCATCATTCTAATTACATATAGAATGGTTGTAGGAATACACTTTGTTGTTAAGGACACTTTGTCACGGTCAAAGCATAAGATTATTGAGATGACTTCTTTGACAATAATTTGTAACTTACAAACTTCACATCATAAGTACACACTCAGACGAAGAATCAATAAGATATTTCTATAGAGTTTTTGGATCATTTACTCCTGGGTAAAAGTTAGTTTACTGAGATTACTGATTTGAATCCTGTAATGCAATAACTTCAACATTGTGTAATAACTTATAGACTTTATAAAAATTATGTGCAAATTCTTAGGAAAGGAATAAAATGTTAATCAAATGTACAATGTTCAAAGGTGTTTATATGCCAATTACTATGTAATACCTTGGGTTTCTGTAAAATTCCTATATTCACTACAAAGATAAAGACCTGTATGATATATATTTTAAACTATACTGGAGGGAAACAAAGAGTCAAAAGCTCTCCCCTTCATCTCTTTCATATTCTGTCATACACAACAATAGATAAATTGCAGTCTTATAACAAACTGATGTCTAATCAAATCCTAGAATTGATATTGGGATTTTCTGATAGTATGAGATCTTAAAAAAAATAATTCCCAGACTTCAAAGTATCTAAATGTGACTTTTATTTTTACCTCTTCATATTGAAGACAGTTGTTATGTATGAGAAATATACATTTAAACCTTTTATTTTTCATCTTATTTCTTCAACCCCTAACAAATTACACAGGTGTTTCAAAGCTAGCTTGGGTGTAATAATTACTTTCCTGGAACTGTAAATACATTTTGTTTGTGTATGTATGTTTCCTATTTTGAATTTAATAGGTCTCAATAGGACCCCCATAAAGATGTGAGTGTCCCCTGATCTGTGAATCTGATGTAATAATATCTTGAATATTTCTATCGTCCCATAGACTTCATGCTTACTACACAGAACAGGTAAGAGTAATTTGTCAGGGTCAAAGCATGAGATTATTGAGATAACTACCTTTGACAATAATTTGTAACCTGCAAACTTCACATCATAGGTAAAAGAAAGATTCGGAAATGATCCATAGATTTTTGGATCATTTTAATTTAGTTGTGTGACTTTTAACATTCTGTGATAACCTAGAGACTTTATTTTAGCTCTATTTGGGTGGCATAGCATATTCTTTGGAAAGAATTGAAACTTAAATCATATACACAATGTTCAAGGTTGTTAAAAAACTATTACTATGTAAAACTATAGAATTCTGTAAAAATCTTATAATCACTGCGTAGATAAAGACTAATTGAAATAATATATGTTTTGAAATAAGGTTTAGGGAAAAATGTCAAGAATGTGGATATGACTTTTATTCAAATGGTGCAGTACAGCAACTCTGGTGATTTACATACCTTCAGTCATAAATAGATAGGTATTAAGAAGACTCCTCTACATTTTGAAATTTTTAATTCAAAGGTATAGAACTTTTTTTTAAGTTTAAAAGATTAAATGGCAGCTTATCATTTGCTTGTGAATTAAAAAAATAAATCCAAACATATACATCTTTGGATGATAATTGTAGAATTTTATCAGTCTTGATATCATCCTTTAATGTCCTTAAACTTTTAAGGACTGTCTTTTAGTTTTAGTTGAATTAGTTTCTTTTCTACATTTGAAAATGACATCATCCAAAGAAGTTCTTCATCTACATGTTCTATGAAAAAGACCATTTTCATCACAGTGAAAGAGATTGTTTTGTTAAACATATTGCATTGATGCACAAATATACTTTTAGATTTTTAATAGCTAGGGTTCATATTTCTTAATAAGGAATGCTAAGTACAGTTAATTCAATTTTTTGTGAACAAAGAAAACTAGTAGAAAAAAATGTACATGATGTGTTATAAAAGCATGTGTAAACCGGATGACTTTATAATTGCTGGTTAAATCAGTTAGGAATTTCATCTTTGTTACATTGTAAACATTTCTAAGTAGTGCACACATCAGAAACTCTTAAAATTCTGAGTATCAGGGTTTAACACAACATTTCCAAATGATTTTTGGACGCTTTTTATGTATCAATAAGACAAAACAGAATATCTGTTCACATATGTTCCAAAAGGAAAACAACCACAAAGAAAGGATTTGACATGTTCTTTATGTGATTCATGTAAAATGTATTTTAAAATTGTACCCTAACATTTATCTTTTGCATAAATACATTTTTGTGGAGAATTTCTCATAACTTTGAAAAAAGTAGTCTTATTTTATAATAAGGTTAACTTGAAATGTTGCAGACTTAAAAGTTGTACATGATGTGTTACACATCTTAAATATGTTACCATTTTATTTCAGGGCATTCAGCATATATTGTGTTTTTATCTTAAATTTGTTTGTTCATGTAATCAATAATTTGAGATTACTCAACTCAAATTAGGTAATGCATGAGAGAATAGGCAAGAAAATCAGGTTTGAAAAATGTTTTTTACTATTTATAAGGGGTTCTTCTATATATTGAATCTATAAGTAAATTCAGTCTATAAATTTAAGGTATTTCTGTACGAAATAAACTTGCAATTAAGCATTTTAAGTCAATTGTAAACATTTTTTCAACCTGTTTTAAAAAATGATTAGATTCACTGTCAGCATGTTATTTCCTATAAAATAAATGAGAAAACAAACAATTTAAATTGAGTCAGTTACTTAATGTAAATAAGAAGCATAGGAAATTGGGAATATTTCAAAAAGTTGATTGAGTATAATTAATTTATACAAAATTTTATTCACATAAGTGAATGACATGGGCAGCAGGCAAAGCCTGTTTGAGCCCTCTCCCTAAAGAGGATAATTGAGGCCTTATTCTCACTAAGACAATTGGAGTTTTTAGGTCACCTGAGTAAACTCAGGTGACCTATTGCTATCCGTTTTCGTCCGTCGTCGTGCGTTAACATTTGAACATTTTCAGCTTCTTCTCTAAAACCACTGAACCAATTTCAACCAAATTTAGCATATAGCTTCCATGGGTGAAGGGGAACAAAAATTGTGAATTTAATTGTCCCTGCCCCCCTGGGCCCTGGGGGGTGGGGCCAAAACCACTAAAATTAGTGCAATCTTTGAAAATCTTCTTCTTAACTCCTGGACATCAAGTAGGCAAACTGTTTGCATGATTGTAATCAGCATTAAGTCCTCTACCAAAATTGTGAAATTCATGGCCCTGGGGTCAGGGGTTCTAGTGCTAGGGCGGGGCTAAATAAGTATATAGTGAAAATGCATTATTTCTTTGAAAATCTTCTTCTCTACTCCTGGGTATTAANNNGGGGGGGGGGGGGCTCTATTGATTATACAGTGAAAATACATGAATACTTTGAAAATCTTCTACTCTGCTCCTAGGTATAAAATAAACTAACTAATTGCATAATTATGATGAGCAAGAGTGCCTTAACCATAATTGTGAATTTTATGGCCCCAGGGTCAGGGGTTCTTGTGTTAGGGAGGGGGGGTCTAGTGATTATATAGTGAAAATACACAAATTCTTTGAAAATCCTCTTCTCTGCTCCTAGGTATTAAATAAACTAATTAAGTGCATAGTTATGATGAGCAAGAGTGCCTCAACCAAAATTGTGAATTTTATGGCCCCAGGGTCTGGGGTTCTGGTGTTAGGGTGGGGCTCTATAGATATAGTAAAAATACATGAATTCTTTGAAAATCTACTACTCTGCTCCAAGGTATTAAATAAACTGACTAAGTAAGTGCATAATTATGATGAGCAAGAATGTTTTTACCAAAATTGTGAATTCTATGGTCCCAGGGTCAAGGGTTCTGGTGTTGGGGGGCTCTATTGATTATATATTGAAAATACATGAATTCTTCTACTCTTCTCCTAGGAATTAAATAAACTAAGTACATAGTTATGATGAGCACGAATGCCTCTTTTAAAACTATGAATTTTATGGCCCCAGGGTCAGGGGTTCTTGTGTTAGGGGGGCGAGGCTCTAATGATTATATAGTGAAAATACATTGAATATTTGAAAATTTTCTTCTCTGTCTCTGGGTATAAAGCTGATGAACTACCTTTATAGTTATTATTAGCAAGGGCTCTAATCTTGCAGACTAGTGAATTTCAAGGCCCCAGGGTCAGGGGTGGGATGGGGGCTCTACTTATATACTGAAAATGAATTTATTGTTTGAAATCTGCTCTTTTGTATTTATATACCTTTTATTTATTTATTTTAAGGGTGCCTTTTTAAAATTTTTGCAATGTGTGGACCTTAAGGGTCAGGGGCTTAGGTCACAGTGTTAGGGGCACTACTGATTAGTTGGAATGCATTTTATGTTCCCCTACCCTGCGTATTCAGTAACTGCTAAGTGTATTGTTATGATGATCAATGGTGCCTCTTTCAAAATTGTGAATGTCGCATACCATCTGGCTTAAAACATTAATCAAATTCAATAACTGGAAAGTTGTTGCATAATGCTCAGGTGACCTATAAGGCCCGTGGGCCTCTTGTTTGATTTAAGCATTAAAGAAACCATTTCAAATTTCAATATACAAATCATGTTTAGTCATGCAATATATAGTTTACACTTGCCAAAAAGTAAATGGTTATCTCAATTCAGGATCTATCCAAAGATAAAAAAAAAAGGAATGAAAAAAATATATTTTTTTATGTATCAAACATGTAGGTATTGCAATAAATTCACTGTATTCATTTTTTTTTCTATGTATGAATAGCTCTGATTTAGGAAATCAAAATACAAGAAGTAAATGAATTATGTCAAATGATGAAGGTATACACCAGAAAATGACATGAACAGAGAATTAAGTGTTTCCCTCAAATATGGTTGCCAAGGGATGTGAAATAAAAACAAAATGTGGATTCATTTATTAGGATTGAGACTTGTACATATTATGAATGATGGATACCATGACATTAAGAATGACATGAAAGAAATAAGTTTGATTCAATTATATAAACAGTTCTTCATCCATACAGTCAAAATGGAGGGCATATATTTTGCATTATAGGCATCGAGTAACAAACACTCACCCAATCCATTAAAATTTTACCCTTTGAAGAAAAGGAATCTTCCTTGCTTTATTTAAGTTAACATTCATATTTTTGTGTTTGACAGGTAGAGCAATGGTTTCTAACTAGTATAGTGAGATCGTTTTATTTAAGAATCATCAGTTTGTTCTGATATTTTGATTAAAATAACTACATGACATCAATTCATTTGTTCTTACAACGGAATACAAGCTTTTCCAGGTTTCCTCTTTACTCAGATTAGATTGTGTTTTGCTAATATATCCAAAATATAAGATACTCATCAAAGTTACACAAAGGTAAATAAATGACCTTATTAAGTTTTTAGTCAAAAGGTTAAAGAGATGTGGACATCTGCTAAATTTATTTGTTTACTTAATGTTCATTAAATATCATGGATAGGTTAATTTAACAAACTTCATATATTTTGTATTTTCAGGTCAAAGATCAGCACACGTTTTGTTATACCATTGTTGTTCATGAATATTATAACATCTCTGTTGACTTTTCAGGTTAAAGGTTAATGTATTCCTGCTACAGTAAAACTTCATCATAAGGACATCAGAGTGATTTGTTTATTTGTAAGGAATTAGGTATAAAATCTCCCACTCTTTCTATAATATGTCACTGAAGGGGTTCCTTCATTTTAAAGAATTTGACAAGCAAATCATATACTGACTTTTAATCCTTCAAAACCCAATATGTATATTAAATCTTCAGATTCAGACTTTCAAACTTTTAGGCTATCAGACTTTAAGGATTTCAATCTTTAAAATCTTTCAATTTTGAGGACCGAGTATTTTAATATTTATTTTCTAAGTCTTGTCTTTTATGTCATTACTATTAATCCTTAGTAATTCAAACTTTTCATATTTGTAAAACCAAAGTGTTGAAATACAGTGTTTGTGTAATCTTCTTCATGTTTATCTAAAATTACTGCTTTTAACACAGTCAAATATAATTTGTGATGATCAAAATTTATAAATTGCCTGACCTATACATATTTAAAGTTTCAACATCATACACTTTTGAATATTCATAAATATCATTATATTGATTCAGCATTGGCTATCAACCATACACTTGTTAACCTAAGGAAGGCTCTTACCATAAGATAAACTCATGGAATTCTTCATGCAATTTTGAAGAATCTCTGTTATGGGGGGTGGTAAAGACAAAAGACCCATAAATTTCCAAGTAGTAATAATATTTAAAAATATATATCCACATTTGAGGAACCTTTTTTCCTTCATAACGCATGAAATTTCTTGTAGATAGTGGGTATCATGTGTACATAATCTTTATGAAAAAAAGGATGGTGTACAGTTAGCCTCATCCAACACCAAAGGGAGAGGGGAGGGGGTTTTCAATTCAATGTTACTATTACAAAAGTGATAGTAAAGGAATGTTTGCGACCTTGACCTTGTCAAAATGACCTTGGGTCACACCAATTTTTTCATAAAGATTATGTACACATCATATCCACTATCTACAAGAAATTTCATGAGTTATGAAGGAAAAAAGGTTCTTCAAATGTTCCTCAATTTAATGTGGATATATATTTTATATATTTTAAAAAAGGAACTGATCTGTTCTGATATTTGACCAATAAAAGATTGGATTCATTAAGAATGCCTTAATTTTCTTGTTTGTTTAGTAACTTAAGTGAAATCTAAGACATAGTTAATACCTCTATATAATCGAAATTTAATTCTGACGTTTTGTCTCAAAAAAAAAATAAGCCTACCTACCTACCCACACCTAAAATGATGAGGCGCGTTACCGCAAAAGAAAATCTTTTTAAGGATGCCCAAATATATAGGGAAAATCTTTGAAAATCTTCTCAAGAACCACTAGGCTAGGAAATCTGAAACTTATGTGGAATCATCCTTGGGAAGTGTAGATATTAAATTGTTAAAATCATGACCCCCGGGCTAGGGCAGGGCTACAATAGGGAATCAAAGTTTTACATAGAAATATTTTGAACAAATCTTAAAAATCTACTTCTCAACGACCAATGGGCCAAGAAAGCTGAAACTTATGTGGTAGTGTAGATATTAAATTCTTAAAATCATGACCCCCGGGGTAAGGGCGGAGCCACGATATGATATATTATTGTTAGAAAAATACTATGTTGTATTGACCTGCACGTGACGTTCCAGGTCAATACAAGGATTTATTTCCTCTACATTGATCTAAAAATAGATTTAGAAATTCCAAATTGATACAAATTGTTTTGGAAAGCTATTTAAAAATCTCTGATTTATTTATGTGAAAAAAAAAACAAAACAAAGGCAAATATATTTTAGGGTGAAGATGGTAAGAGGGGATGCAGGGACCCCCGTCCAACACTTTAACTTAACATGTTTTTTTTTTACTTTTTGGCAATCAGTTTTCCCTGATAATAAATACTCCTTCCTTTCAAAATCTATCCTATAAAAACACTGACATTATATTATTTTTTTCATGGAAACTAAAATTGATTCCAAAAAAAATATAAATTGATACGACTGGTAAGGTTTATTCACATTTTAAGTCTGTTTCTCTCTTTTACTTGGCTAGGACTTAATTAAATGCAAGTTAACAAGTAATGAGCTGCATCATCGTATCAGTGAATCATATAATAAAACAATTATAATTGCTGTTTTTAAGGTCAGAACATCTCGCATCTCATATCTACACCACAGGACATGATTTTTAGCTCTTCTGGTCAGAGACCAGAAGAGCTAAAAAATATGGGATAATTATGCGTCTGGAGTCCGTCCGTCTGTTTGTCTGTCTGTAAACAATTTTTTTCAAAATGCTACTCCTAGAGTTTTGGTCTGATTTCAATTTAAATTGAACATAAAGAGGCTCAATCAAGGATAAATATTCTATTTTTATTTATTACTGCAGAGTTCCAGATAAGGTGCGTATTTGCAGAAATATGTATTAAATTTTACAAAATACGCAATGAAAATTAAAAGAGCGTATAATTACGCATTAGCAATCATAGATATGCATTACACCATGAAAGTACTGCGTACAAGTTGAAGAATACAGGTACTATTTCCTCAATACATATTGAGGTTAATTCAGTGTTTGATTTTTCTCAAAACGAAGTGCAGATTTAAAAGCCTTTTAGTGACCAGCGATATTCTAGTAATGACGACGACAATCTCCATTTCAGGAAGAAGAATTGGATATTTAGATTAAAACTAATTTATATGTAGAAAGACTTTGCACTCAACATAATTTTTTTTTATTACCGGGTTCATAGCCAATTTTTTTATCTCTCTCAACTTGCCATATTAACGAAGATTCTTTCAGTTTACTCTCGATACGATATCCTAAATGAAGGAAAAGTTTTCTGTGTCTCTGATGGTACAGTGTACTTTGACCTATACTGTATAATCTTCATTGTTAAAAAAGAATGCTTCCCAATCTTAGCAAAAAAATCTTGTTGGTATTTACAAAATTCATTTAAATAAATGCAGGAACTGACTGAAGTTTTTTCCCTCTTCAAAAAACTCATACTTCGATTACAAGCTCAAAATCAAAATAAAGGTTAAACATTTATAAATAAACAAAATTATGAAAATACTCTTCAATCATTTTGCTGAAAATCAAAATCTGCATTGATTTGAAAGTCAGGGAGTAAATACAATTTGGGATAAAAAAAATATCTGGAGCTCTGTTACTGTTATTAAGTTTCAATTCCCAACTGCTTATTAAAGTACTTTTCTTTTCCTTTGCTATAAGTACAAACCAGTAGAGCTTCAGCTCGACAGAGACTTCTGGTCTTTTATACATTCTTATCTGTTTATATACCATTTGAACATTATATTTGACAGGTGTCTCATATACTGTGGCATTTCACTTTATTTAACATAAAACAAATTTTTGTAAAATTTTTACAATTGCCATGTTAAACATTTATGAATATAAATCTTCACGATATATTGCAGTTTTCTAAAAAGAAACTTTTTTTAAAAAGGTATTTGAATGTGGAAGATTTGAAGTTGACAAGCAAGTTGTATGGCAGTATCTCCATCCACCTGAGAGTGTTGAAGAAGTGTTAGCTTCACCATTGAAATCAAATGTAACGGTCAAGGGAATTTTAAGAACAGTAAGTTAAAATCTATTTTCTAAACATGTATTTCATTTTAACATGCAGAAAATACAAGTATTAATCCCAAAGTCACAATCTTAAAGGTGGCATGGACAAGGATTTGAAGTTAAAATTATCTGTATAATGTACCACAACATATATTTTAATAGCATTACACACAAAAATAAATGAATAATCCTATTTCATCTACAAGTTATTTAAACTTAAAATATTTGGATGGGTTTGATTGACACGTACTTGCACATTCACAAATGTTAATTTTATTCTTTAAATGCATAGGCAAATGTTAAAAATGTACCTTTCCCCATTTCTCAGTGTTCAACAAAATGTAATACTCTAAAAGTTTTCTAACATACATAAAATTGCAAGAACTGAATAAAAAAATTATAAATATGACTGATCCATTTAAAGTATCATACATATATCATTATAAAAACATCCATTTGTTACAGTGTTCAGATATAATCGAATCGCCTAACAGTAGAAGACGCGAATTGACAGTAGAATCATTGGAAGGAGCAAAGAAAGTGGTGTGTAAATTGTGGGGGAAGACTGCCGAAAATGACATGCCATTGACGGATACAGTTGTTACTAAAAGCAACTTGCAAGTCGCTCAATGGAGAGGAGACGTTTCTTTGAATCAAGCCCTCACCACAGTAAAGGTAAAGGAATTCAAAATTGCACTGCATGGTTATCTTCTACCAAAACACTTTAAAGCTCCTAGCTGTAAGCTTAAGTGAGCTTTTCTGGTCACCTGGTGTCTGTCTGTCTGTGTGACCATACGTACATCTGTAATCAAAATTAATACAAAGCTTCCTGTGATGATTTGTTTAAATTGTTTAAGAGAACTAAGGCCAAGTTCATTCACATTGGAAAATACTCAAGAAATGAAAAGAAAATATGATGGAGTGATTAAATATTTTCTCTAGATCTGCTCGGCCAGAAAAAAATTAAAAGTCTTTGGAAGCCTCCTTGGATGATGTAGATTTTTAATTGTTTAAATTAAATCACATCCCGTGGGTTTAGGGTATGTGGGGGCCAGGAGTTTTACATTGAAATATATAGGAAAATTCTTCTTTTCAATTTAAGAATAACAAAACCAGCAAAGGTAAAAGGTATATCAACATATATATCCTATATCTAGGACATTTTAGGCCCTGGGGGATAGACGGGTCAAGGGAGTGTAGATTAGGGGGTCTAGGGGATAGCTGGGTCAATTTATTACATATAGCCCCTAAATACGGGGGTGTTTACATTTTACTATATACGTTGCTACTATGATTCATAACGCTGCTACTACGATTTTGGCAGCGATTTAAGAATGTCATTATAACGTCACGCTTTCACTCACAGTCAAAAGCTCGGCCTAGCCTAAACCCGTTCAAACTTGATTTCCTCAAAACAATAAGAAATAACACACACAAGACAAAAAAAAATAACGCAGCAATTTTATTCAGAATGAAAATACATCAATTTACTTCTTCTTCAGTGCCTTATCGGTAATTAGGGATAGTTTTCTCTTGTGTGTAGTACTAGGGCCTTGAATCTCTGTTGTCTTCCTTTTTCTCTTTTTTGTCTCCTTCTTTCAGTAAAGGTTTGGTCTGGCGGGTCCCTGAAATATTGGGTTGAGGCTTTTTCTCAAGTTTTTGTACTTCTTTCACTAATTGGCCTGTCTTTCTTCCTAGTTGGCTAATTTTTTGCATCACTTCTTTTCTAAATTCACCCATATCATTTTGAATTATCTGCATGATAAAAGCCATTTGACTTAAGATACTGCATATCATTCTCCTGTCATCTACGTCCATTAGATCCTGTGTTTCTGGTACGGTCTCTGTTGTATTTTCCTCTGTCATATTTTACTTTTGTCAAGTTCAGAATGCTAACGAAGAGTGATCTAAAATTTTCAGCTCTAGTTTACATACCTGCTGTGGGCCGTGTTCATCAATACGTTTTACTTGCGTTTTTATACCTGTTGCATCATCTGTAAGGACCGTGTGCAAAAAATTAGGGGCCGTGTGCACCTTTTACCTGCGTTCTTTATACCTGTTGCATCACCTGTAAGGACCGTGTGCAAAAATAGGTTGGACTTACGTTTTGATCGTACTGTGTACACTGTCTAGTCAGCGAGCTACCTATATAGATGCATTATGACTTTATTCACTTGTAAAATTATAGTTTCATTTTCACTTTTGTTTCTAAGAAGATATGAAGGACTATCTTCTGTTTTTTTTTTACTATTTTTTCTATGGCGATTTTCCTATTGTGAAGCTTTTCTTGAATAAAGCTCAATTTTTCTATAACTACTGAAGTATTCATCCTGATGCATTTTTGCCATTTGAATGTTGAGACCCTGTTCATTTTTGAAATATCCTTTCTGCCAGACCTATTTCACAGGTAAGTTTGTCTAAGTTTTGATTACATTTCCTATGAAGGTCATCTTTGCATTTAATCATTATTATGTAAAGTTCTTTAAAAGACTTTTATATTTCACATTTGTATTCTTTATGGCAAGTACTTTCATTGGATATCAACAACTTTGACCTTTTCCATAGAGATTTACGTTCTTTTAAAAAAAAACTTGAACCTTGACCATAACTTCAGAACAGTAAGGGCTAGGGTTTTCATACTTCAGATATTTAATCATTGTGAAAAATCTTTCATTGGATATCAACAACTTTGACCCTTTGCTCTTGGAGTTGACCTACTAAACAAAAACTTGTTTCTTAAAAAAAATCAACTTCAATGTTACTTTCTAAATAAATGATAAGATGTTTACATTACACACAATATGTCATGAAAAATAACATCTCACAAAGACGTCGATAGCGGGGGACCACAATTCTTTGAATTTGCTTGTTTCAACTTATGTTATACGATATAACATAATCTGGGGCACTTTACTCAGTTTATCAATCGTAAATTGTATAATATACAATAAATTAAATTGGCGTGGCTTTAATCCCACAATTCTAATATGTAGTTATTATTCAATTAACTTGATTAAAATTATGTATTGCTCTTTAAAAGGTTTAATCACTGGCTAGGTAGCGATGCAGCGTCGACCCTGAAGAAACGGATGACTGATTTTGAAAGATACTTCTCACCGAACCCAACCAGTATTCGGACAAAAGATGTTTTAAACATCACAGAGTGGTTCACTCCCATATCAACACCGTCAGAAACCACTCTAGGCCTCATGTTTTCAAAATAACGGCCAATGGATAGCAATTTAATTAAGTGACTAAAACATTAATACATTATTGAAATTCATAATCATGTCATATCATCGGTTATGCATTTAATGTAAAAACTTTTAATTGTTTATTTATATATTTTAGAAATGGAATAAAATCACGGACTAAATACTCAAGACAGAGGTCCACGGAGCTCCCTATGTCGTTGAACCAGCTTTTCAGGAAATCGACGAAAACTTTGAGAAGCTGGATAGCGATGTTCGCTCTAGCTTTAAATATTTCACAAAGGACCAACAACTAACTTACTCCAGACATGATATGGAATTTGGATGAGACTGGAAAGCAGTTTGAGCATCGCCTAACCTCTGTTGTTGCCAGGAAGGGTGCCAGGTCCATTCCAGGGAGGAAAAGAAATCAGAGATAACATTACCATTCTTTCCTGTGTAAATGCTCTTGGTGATGTCCTTCCTCCAATGTACAACGTGAATGGAAGGACACCACGGTGCCTGGAGACTTTTTCCACCTCAAATCTCCAGCCGGAACCTTATGGACCTACCAGGAAAAGGCCTGGATGTGCGACATCCTACGACAAATGTGGTTTTCACAGGTATTCCTCACCAACATCGGTATGATGCGTCCCAAACTGTTGATTCTGGACTCCCACTCTTCCCATGAAGTCTTGTGTCTTCTTCAGTATGTTCAGGAGGCCGTGAGAGAAAACTCCGAATTCTGGCCATGCCTCACCATACATCTCATCACCTTCAGCCGCTGAATAAATGTGTTTTTGCACCATTTTCTCGAGCCTTCGACAAAGCTTGTAACAACTTGCTGATTGAGCAACCAGACCTTGTCATAAACAAGACATGGCCAAAGGTGTTTAAAACAGCCTGGACTGCAGCCTTCACCAAAGAAGACATCATCAGTGGTTTCAGGGCAACTGAAATATGGCCCCCAAATCCATCTGCCATCCAAGAAAGTGTCTTTGCTCCTTCCCTGGCTTATGACGTACTGCTTGACACAGTTTCCATCCCAAATCCTTCTTTTTCAGCGGCAGCCATCTCCGTTCCCTCTTCTTCAGATGCAGCCGTCTCTATTCCTTTTGAATTGAGGATTGACCGTTGTTGGGATGTACATTTAAGTCTGTTTTTGTGTTATTTAAAAGGCATTGAAAGAACAAAAGAATATCACTCAACTGAATTTGAAAATTTATTTATTCCACACGAAACAAACAGGAAGAAGTCTTTTACTCATAGTTTAAAATACCTTATTGACTTAACCTTGGATGTAAATTCAGTCCCAAAAGCTGCAAAATATCAAAGATGTATAAAGCAATTTGTTACTTACTTATTACTTTATATGAAGAAAAAATTACTTTATGTTAGAAAAAAGCTTTGTAATTTTGCTGTTGTACACATAAATATGACAAATTGTAATTTCAACTTATCATTATGAATATCAGTTAAAAATAATTCTCAGCATCATCTTAACTTCAGAAATAATAAAATACAGTAAAAAATCAAGAAAACAGGGTCGACTTAGGTTCTGAGCCAAAATTTTAAACTACCGCTTAACCTTATAATCCTTCTTTTCCTTTTTAGTGAGCAGTGCAATCCAGCAAAACAGGCAAAGAAAGCAGGGAAGCCCTGCATAGGAGACTTAACTAGAGATAAAGACTTTCAAAGAATCGTATTGTGATTGAAGCTTTGCTTCTTTATCAGTTTTTCTTGAAAGCTGGAAGTATGTTACAGGGCATTCGTGTAGAATATCAAATTATGGTAATTTCAGCGCACTCATTCTTGCAAACAAATTGAATAACTTGCATAAAAGAAAGTATTTGGTTTCAGTTCTATTATATTTTAAATTAGTCCGATTTTTATGCACATCTGTAACCGTTCTGCTCATATCACTTCAATCAAGTAATCCCCACCCAAGCGTTCTGTTACAAAAAGTGAAATTTTTTTCTGCTTTATATTTCTTTCCATGTATGTTATTTTTTATATCAAAAACAGTTAATTTGTCAAAATTGATCAACTGCAGCGGAATGGATGGTTATAAATACCCTTTCCAAAATTAAGCATTGTGACCATCAAAACCAAAATCTTCTGTCTCGGGGGAGACGTTTACTCAACCAGAAGTCTCTGTCGAGACTGAAGCTCTACTGGTTTGAACTTATAGCAAAGGAAGAGAAAAGTACTTGAGCAGCTGGGATTTGAAACTAAATAGAAAAATGATCGTTGATAAAGTCTCTTTAGGTTCTTAGTGTAGTCTACTTGTGTGCCAAGTTATACTGAAATCAGACCAAAACTGTAGGAGGAGTAACATTTTGAAACAATTTTACAGACATTTCTATTTTTAGTAATCATGGCAACACCGTTCATCAAAATTAAAATTCGATATACAGAATTATGTATCTTAGTGTAGTCTAATTGTGTGCCAAGTTATATCGAAATAAGACCAAAACTGTAGGAGGAGTAGCATTTTGAAACAATTTTACAGATATTTCTATTTTTAGTAACCAAGGCAACACCGTTCATCGAAATCAAAAATTGATATACAGAATTATGTATCTTAATGTAGTCTACTTGCGTGCCAAGTTATACTGAAATCAGACCAAAACTGTAGGAGGAGTAGCATTTTGAAAGAATTTGACAGAAATTTTTATTTTTAGTAACCACGGCAACACCGTTCATCGAAATAAAACAGATACATAGAATTATGTATCTTAGTGTAGTCTACTTGTGTTCCAAGTTATACTGATATCAGACCAAAACTGTAGGAGGAGTAGCATTTTGAAAGAATT